>RJWM01002150.1:99446-135633 GCA_004363535.1 Dasyprocta punctata | reverse complement strand
ACTAGAGTAAATACACAACATTGCAGGTTTACACAACCGGTAGATAGAAGCTTGACAATGGTTGCAATATTGCGCATCATTATCTTTAAAATGGTTTCTTACATTATCAGATATAGACATGCTAGATTGATCTAATCATATGAGTATTATTTGTTCTTTCTCAATAACGAATACATTCAGCAGTGTTCTTTTTAGTTATCTTACATATACATATATACAGGTTTATATCTTTTCCTCTTCCCTTTTCTCTTGCCACCTATCACTCTTGCTTTTAAATCATCAGTCTTAGTAGTATAATGCATATAGCTGTAACCTCAAAGACCCCCTGAAATGGGCCCACTGCTCACATGCTATAAACAGCAATTCTGAAGTTTGAATTTTTATTCTCCTGCCATTTCAAGGAAGACACAGACACGCCACTGCAGGACGAGGCCTGGTTCTCACTATAGTTAGAGCAGTACCTCTCGCACAGAACACCTGCGACATTCCTATTTAAGGGGAGAGAATCAGTGGCAGCAAAAGGGTTATTTCCTAATGTTGTAGACAAACTGTTCTGCAATCAGTCCTCATCTCATGTGACATCAAAGCTTTCCAAATGTGCACTGGCTTGTGGGTTTGGGGTGGCAATGGGCACCTCTGCCTGTGGCTCTACTATGGAAAGGCCTGGCAAAGCAAATCTGATGGGAGGCCCTCTGGTCTTTGAAGCAGTGATACACAGTACCCACTGCCTGGGGACACATAAGTCTGTGGAGCTGCTGGAACAGCACAAGTCCTTGATGCTTCTGGAGCAGCGACATTCAGAAGGCTATAGAGCAGGGCTTACAGACCAGATAAGAACTCTCAGTGAGCCAATACATTACTGTTAGTGCAAGAAATTTTAACATCTACATCGATGATATGATGATGATGATGATGATGATGATGATGATGATGATGATGCAGTTCTGGGAACAGAACTTAGAACAACATTATAATTTTGAGGATTGCCATGAGTTTGAGGCCAGCCTAGACTACATAGTGAGTTCAAGGCCAGTCAGAACTACATAGTGAAACCCTATTTCAAAACAACAATGACAAAACAAAACCATTTAATATACTGTCATGTTTTGCATAGTGACATTGAAATCAATGACAGACCATACAAATGATCATGGTTCCACTAGATTTTAAGTCTAATTACATCATAGCCATTAACTTGTATAAGATTACTCCGATGTTCACTCAACAGCAAAACTGCTTAATGACAGATTTCTCAGAATTTATCCACTTAATATGACTGCGTTCCTTAATACTTTGTGATTAATTCTGTTTATTATAATTCTATTGATAAGAAATTGTGAATATTTTCTCAATGCCCTACTTGGCCTACCCCAAACCCTCCTGTTGCCCCTCGTATGACATGCAGATGTCACCACTTTCTACCTCTATTCGGACCTGAAAACAGTTGGGAGTACTGTGCTGTACAGCAAAAGCTTGTTCTAGGACAAAGAAGTCCCTGAAGTTAAGTGCCTCATGGTAGCCTCGCCTTCAGGCTACCGAGCCCCACAGTAGCATTATGAGCCTAACATGCTACTGTTAGAAATCTTGAGTGAGCCATTTCCTCTTCTTTTTCTAGTACTATTTACATTATTTATGTGTTTTCTTTATTTGAAGCATTATAAAGATTTTTGAAAAGCTGAGATGCCATGAAATGAATAGAGGTATCCTGGTAATTTTCAACAAGTGGTTCATGATGCAAAGATTTAACAATTCAAGGTTCTAGGATGAAATGATGTTTTAGGACTTCCAGGAAAATGGCAGAGTGGTGAGCAGCAGAGAAAGAACCTGTCCAACTTTTGGTGTGCAGAACCTGGAATATAGCAACATGAGGAAGAGAAGGAGGAGGGAGGTGGGTCCCATGGACAAAGGAAGGATCTGAATTGAGACTTGAAGTTCATGGAGAGACATAATTCAGGAATCCAGCAAAAGTAAGAAAACCAGGAGTGGCAGCCCTGCCAGTCCGGGAGAAGCAGCTAGGAAGCCATGCAGCCTCCCCATGTGCCAGCAGAGGAAGCTGGGGAAGCAACAAGGAGGCTGGGTAGCCCACCACGTGCCGGCAGAGGCCCTGCAGACCGGGGATAGCCAGCAACGAAGCTGCCTCTGGCCCCTGCCTCTCCCCACCTGTAAGCAACTGGATGTGACACAGGCTAAAATGATAATAACTGAAGTAGGGAAGCAACCTGACATCTGTGTTGTCTGACTGACTGTGCAAGCTTGGGGTCGGTAGTCTAAAAATTATTTAGAGGGTAACAATATGCAATATAGTAATGATTGTGGATTTCCTACTGTTCTATCACTGTTTTGTTTTGTTTCATTTTATGCTCTGTTTTATTCCCTTTAAAATAACAAAACAAAAAAAAATGATGTTTTTAAGCCATGAACCTCTTTCCCCACACGTCTATACATGAAAGAAGAAATAACATATTCAAATAATTTTGACGTTTTTTTCACAGTATCCCACAGGAACAGCTCTTGCAGAAAATCTGGAATATTTTATCAAAAGCATTAGTTTGTGCTACTGTGATGTGATTCTTCCAGTCTCCAGAAAGAGAATATGAAGTACAGTAGACACTTAGCTCAGATCTAGCGTTTGATTTAAAGCCCCAGCACCTCTTTTTCTTCCTCTGTTCCTATCGTCCACCTGGCATGGACACTGTAGCTAATATTACACCAAATGACTGATGCTTAGGGAGACTTTTTTCATGCAACAGAACTAGTGCAAATTCCCATCAGCTGCCACAAAGTGGATGCTTATTAAGTGACTGCTACTGATGACAACCATGAAAATATCTTAGGAAGACCTGCTTGAGGAACATTATTGAAGTATATTATGGGATAAAAATACAGACTTGCTTCTTTCAGGAAGTTGCAAAACAGGGCCAGGTGTGGTGGTACACACCTATACTACTAGCACTCTGGGAGGCTGAGACTAAAGGATCACAACTTCAAGCCTGGCCTGGGAATTCAGCAACTTAGTGGGACCACGTTCATAAAGGGAAGAGGGGCTGGGGATGCAGCCCTGGGTTCAATTCCCCAGTACAAAAAAAAAAAAAAAAAAGTCATAAAGCTTCATATAATTCACAAAAGCCATGTAGACAGGACATCCCATTAGGCAAGAAAATTCCACTCACACAAGAGTAACAACTCTGCTGTCCAATCTTTTTTTCCCCCTAGCTATCCAGTGGCCTTTTGCCCAATCTTCTTTAAAGTGGTGTTTGGCTCCCATCTTTGGGCTATAAAGAATTACTAAGTGCAAAGAGCATGGCAATAAGTGCAATCGGGATTTACTCTAACCAAAATAGGTTTCTCATTGCAAAGAAATGACAGAAACAACACTGTACAGTCTCCAATAAAAATCATGGAGTATCTTAAAGATAAGTACGATATGCACAGCTTGGATAGAGGGGGAAGCTGGCAACAGTCTAAGTGGACGATCAGACATATGGGTGAAGTGAACGACCAAGGGAACTATGGCTCACTGAGCATCTACCAAGTATTCACACTGCTCTCAGTGCTGTCACCTATACTCTGAATTTAATCCTTACACCCTGTGTGGCATGTATCATCTCCATTTCTAAGATGAGGCTTAGAGAGGTGAGGCAACATGTTTGAGATACCCACCTACAGAGGACCAACTGGGAGGCTGTTGAGCCAGCCCAGGTCTGAGTCTCAAGCTTCTCTTTTTTCTTTCTTTATGCTACACTGACTATCAGAGAAAATAAAGCAGACCCTCATCTTAGGAGAGCTGCCACAAAAGCAACTGTGTCTTATTCCTTCCCACCCCTGCCACAGGAGTGATGTTAAAAGACCCCAGTCATGGCACACGCAAATCATAGGAGTCAACAAGGGCCTGGGAGGGAATGGCCAGTGAACAAATGGCTCCCATGTCATCTCAAGTCAGGGAAATAAACCACAACACAAGACCGATTAATCAAAGACAAACTAAAATAGGAGAAGCAGTTTCATAAAGCAAACACAGAAAACCCTTCTGACCTGGACTAAATTAACTGACTGAGAAAAATAACTTAAAAGTACACAAAGTAAAACCTAATCCCAAAGGGTATGTATTAGTGTGGGGAAGACAAGAGGCCCGGCAAGAAGCCCTGATACAAGGGAGTCCCTGGTGGCTGAGTCCTTTGCAGCTGGCTGGGCTCGGCTCTAATACAGAGACACTAGGGGCCACAGGAGAGTAGAGACTCCTTGGCTTCTCCTTGGCCTCAAGTGAGGAAACCACAAGCTATGGAAGGGGCCCAGGGCTTTGCAGCTGAAGAGGTCACTGTATTCACTTTCCCTGTCCTGGGGAAAGGGTGGCTGTGTAGGGACAGGGAATGAGGTGAATTCAATCCTCTTCAAGCCACCAAACGTGTCCTAAGCACTAACATGCCCTATGAGGCAGGGCACATTAAAAGAGCAGTTTGAGCTGGGTATGGTGGCGCATGCCTGTAATCCCAGCACTAAGGAGGCTGACAAAGAAGATTGCTACGAGTTAAAGGCCAGCCTGCATTGCATAGTCAATTCAAGGCAGTTTGAACTACACAGCAAAAGCCTGTGTTGAAAACAAACACACACTGTATTGCTTTCATTGTTTTGTTTGATTGGTTTTATTGCGTTCTGTTTTGTTTGATTTTATTGTCTGATGGTGTGGGAAGTTATTTTGGAAATAACAAGAGGCATTACAATAGTCATTACTGATTTCCTTTTATCTTGTTTTGAAGTCCTGTATCATGTTTACTGTTTTGTTTTGATTGATTCTATTCTGTTTTATTTCACTTGGTTTTATTCTCTTAAAATAATAATAATAATAATAACGAAAACCAAAAAAGCAGCTGGATCAACAAATGGGAGAGAAAATGACTTATTTTGCAGATTGTAGCTTAAACTTGATAGAGCTTATCACCTAGTAGGCTAGATAAGGAATAGAGTCGCTGCTTTGGTCTGAAAGTTGGTGTCCCCCCTACATTATGGTACAAAGACGTGGGACTATGAGGGGTGAGCATTCATAACCTGGATTAGTTCCCTTATAACACAGGTTTCAAGGAACCTGTCTGTCCTTTCTGCCACGTGAGGACACACACATACGGTCGCCAAACACTGAAGCAGCTGGTACCTTCATCTTGGACTGTCTAGTCTTCAAAATGTAGGCAGTAAATTTCTGCGTTTATAAATTGCACAGCCTAGGGTATTTCTGTTATATGGTAGGCTGAATGGATTAAGATGGTCATCAAGCAATTATTAAACAAAATAAGAGAGATCCCCCCCCACCTTTGAACAGAGTTGTAATGAAAGATCTCTACACAAACTGGTTCCCAGTTATAAAAAATAACACATGTTCAATATAGAATTCCAAACATGAAAAATAAAATTATGAAAAAGAAGAACCATTTGAAATTTCCATTACCTACAGCTAACTGCTACAAACATTTTAGAAACTGTTTTCCCTAAAATCTCTTTCCATAAAAATGTGAGTGTAGATATGTAATTTTACTTATATGTGGCCTCAACGTGCATGCTGTCTGTTCTCGTTTCATTTACTCCACAGTATTCTAAACATCTTCCATGTCAGTAAAAATAAAAACTAAGCTGTCATTTTTAATGATCGCAGTATTCCACTGAATGGATGTGTCATTATTTATTCACCCTTAAGTATTCATTAAGTGATGGACATTACTGCTCCTAATGGTCTACTTTTCATTCAACAAATATTTATTAAGCACCTACTATGTGCCAGGAACTGTTCTATCAAACAGACAAGGCTCCTGGCCAAATGAAGCCCACATTCTACTGGGAGGGGACTGACAGACAACATGTAAATACAAGAGCAGATGGTTTGAAAGGATGAGTGCTAAGGACAAATAAACATGTTCCTTTTAGAGAAAGACTGGGTATTGGAAGAATAGACTGTTCTAGACAAAGTGGTCTGCGAAGGCTTCCTGCGGGGTGACACTGGAATCAGGCCTGAAGATACTCATGTAGAGGATGAAGCAGAATAATCTAGGTTAGGAAACAAGGACCTGGCATCTTCAAGGAGCAGTAGGAATGCCAACATGGTTTTAGGACAGAGAGGGGAAATAAACTAAAGTGAAATGATGGAAATAAAGAGTCAGTAAATAGAGCCTGATAGAGTTTAGATTTTAATGTGTACTTTGAGACCAGCAGAGAGTGTTCAGTATTAACAAGGCAGAATCTGAATTGTTTCTGGTATTCTGAGCATTTCGTATTCTAGTATTCTGGTACAATGAAAATGGACTTCTGGGAGGAAACAAATGAGCACAGAAAGCCCAGTAATATGTTTTCCAGATCAGGGCAGAGAAGATGGTACCTTGGACAGCTGGAAAGAAGTGGCAGGAAAAGGACACATTGTGAAGACAGAAAACAGGAAAGTGGTAAAGAAAGGAACAGTTTAAGATCATCCCTAGGTCTGTGGCTTGAAAACTTAGGGCAGAAGGGAAGGAACCAGTTTTCATACAAATCCTAGAGATCAATTTATGCAGACCTATTTTGGATTTGGGGAGCAACTATAAATTGTGTTTTACTGTTTTCCAATGATCCGCTACTATAAAACCACAACTAACTTTTCTGTTTTGACCTTGTATCCCATCATGTTAAGCTCAGTTAATAATTTTAGGAGTTTGGTTTTTTCTGTGAATTTCCCCAGGAAATGTTAGCAATCACAATCATCTATTAGGAGGGTTGGCTTAATTTCTTCTTTACCACCCTGTTTGCATCTTACTTTTTTTTCTCTTGCTTTATGCATCTTCTGAGACTTCCAGGAGTAGTTCCTGATGTTAGTGGAAAGCAGCCCATCAGGTTATGATGTTTGCTGAGGGTTCTTTGTATATGCCCTATATTGGGTTGAACAATTCCTTTCTGAGTTTGCTGAGACTCTTTAATGAATAGATATTGAATTTTCTCAAATATTTTCATCATCAACTAATATCATCAGGGTTTGTTTTTCTTTTTTGTTTTTGTTTTTGTCTTTAGACATTTAATAAGGCAGATTACATTGATTGATTTTTTTATTTTTATTTTTATTTATTTTTTAGTACTGAGATTGAACTCACAACCTTGTGTCTCCCAGGCAGGCTGGGAGCCAAACTCCCAGCCTTAGTTTTTTTCAAGGCAGGGTCGCACTATGTAGTTTAGGCTGGCCTTGCTCACTTGTAGCCCAAGCCGGCCTCGAACTCACAACACTCCACCTACCTCAGCCTCCCAAGTGCTGGGATTAAAGGCATGCGCCACCACACCCAGCTTGATTGATTTTTGAATGTTGAATTAATCTTTTATTCTCAGGTTAAACCACATTTGGCCACTGAGTTTGGCAACCTTTAGTCATTTTTTATTTAAATGTTTCTTCTGGATTATGTTCTTCCTCTTCCTTCTGGGACTCAAATAAATGCTAAACTTTTTAGTGTTGTCCCACAAATCTCTAAGGCGCTGTATTTCCTAAAATCTTTCTCTTCTATGTTCAGACTGGATTGTTTCTATTACTTTGTTTTGAATTCTGTTAGCATCCCGTCACTATGACCAAATATCTGAAATAACTTAAAGGAGGAAAGGTTTATTTTGGCTCACAGTTTCAGAGGTTTTAGTCCCTGGTTAGCTGGCTCCATTACTTTTAAACCTCTCACAAGGTAGAAATATCATGGTGGAAGGGTACAGTGGAGGAAAGCTGCTCACTCACAGCAGCCAGGAAGGAAAGCAGCAGAAGTTGAGACAGAGAAAGAAGAAAAGCAGAAGGGAAGGGAGAGGGGGAAAAGAGAGTGAGAGAGGATGGGAAGGAGAAGGAGACAGAGGCTGGGGCAAGATACAGTCCCCAAGGGGCATGTCCCCATGACCCACACCCTTCAACTTGATCCTACCTCCTAAATTTCCACTGGCTGCCAATAATGCCATCAAATTATGAATCCACCAATGGCTTAATCCACTGGTGAGATGAGATCCCTCAGGATTAAATTTCTTCTTAAGAAAGCCCATGAGCAAGTACACAAGGCTTTAGCACATGGCTTTTGGGAGATATTTAGATCTAAACTATAACACTAGTACATTAACTCTTCTGTCGTACCTTTTGCTACTTTCTATATTTTAAAAGTTCAGTATTTTTTTTAATCGGCTAATTGATTTTTGCTAAGATTTTCTTTCCATTAATTTCAACAGTATTTGTCTTTATTTTGGGGAGTACTTTCATAACAGTTAAAGTCTCTGTCAAATTATTCCAACATCTGCATCATCTCAGTACTGGCATCTGTTGGTCGTCTTTTTCTCATTGAAGTAGATCTTGCTGGTTCTTCATCAGATTAATTTTGGCTCATATCCTGGATATTTTGAATATCACATTATGAAACTCTAGGTCTTGTTTAAATCCAGTGTAGAATGTTATTTTTGTTTTAGCAGACAATTGAGCAGGGTGGGTTCAGGCAGCAAGTTCTAACCAGCCTTCTATGGGCTGTGGTTTCAATGTCAGCTCCACTTTCAAAGCCTATTCAAATGCATCCTCTATGTGCGCCACCAAGTGTCCAGTCTGGGACTTGGGCAGCAGTTTATCCCTTAGTTCAGTTCTGAAAGTCTGGATTTATTTTCCTAAGTGTTCCTCCCTCTCTTGGTCTTCTGGAAGAAAGTTGGAGCTTTAGTTACCACATTCTACCATGAACTTTCTGTACTGTACCCAAATCTGGGGCCCAGTAACAGGAAGGCAGAAAGGAAAAAGGCAACCAAAACGGCACCTACCCTCTTGGGACTACAGCTCCTCTGATCAGAGGCAAGGGCTCTCTCTTCCCCTTCAGCTTTAGGTGCCAAAGGTGCTACTGCTGCCAGGTCACTACCACCATCACCACTATGGGACCCTTTCAGGGCAGGGGCCACAGAGAACAAAGGGGAAAAACAACCCATAGGACTTGCCATTTGGGTCTGAGCTTTAGGAGCCCTAATTAGAGCTGTCTGTCTGTGTCACAGTGTTCCCTGTTGGGTTTTGCACTGGCTGAGAGTTCACGACTTGGGACAATGGAGAAAAAGCGGGAAATACACCACTAGTTTATTACATGGGATTCTGGTGTTCTTCCCAGTCTATCTGATACATTTAATTTTAGAGACCTCAAAGCTACGAAGTGCACCCTGTCCTGGTCTTTACCTGCACTCAGTGAAACAGTGTGTATACTCACTCGATCTTATCAGGAACTGGAATCTTTTCTCCCAATTTTAATCAACCATACTAAGAAAGAATAATAGAGATTAACCCAAATTATGTTATTAAACCGGGTGGTAGCACACTGCTGTAATCTCAGCACTTGGGAGGCTGAGGCAGGAGGATTACAGTGAGTTCAAGGCCAGCCTAGGCTACATAGTGAGTTCAGGGCCAACTTGAACTACATAATGAGATACTGTCTAAAATAAATAAATCTTCCTAAAATTCTAAAATGTTTTTGACAATATGGTATGCCCAATGCTATGCAAGTTCTCTTCAAATATAAGAGTAAACAGTGCCAGGGACAGTGGCACACACCTATAATTCTAGCACTCTGGTGGGCTAAGGCTGAAGGATCACAAACTGAAGCCCAACTTGTACAATTTAGCAAGACTCTGTCTCAGGGGCTGGGGATACAGCTCAGCAGCACAGCACCTGCCTCACAAGTGTAAGGTCCTGAGTTCGATTCCTGGTACTAAAAGAAAAAAAAAAGAAGAAGACCTGTCTCAAATTTTTAAAAAGGAGGGAAGGGGGTTAAGGATGTATTTCAGTAGGAAGGTCCTGTGTTCAATCCCCAGTACTGCAAAAACAAAAACAAGAAACTAGTAAAGTTGCTACTGCCCACCTCTTCCCTGCTACCTTTTAAGACTGAGGTAAAGCATGAGGTAGAAAAACTACTGCCAAATATTCCATGAGAATACGAATAAGGCAGGATTAGATAGGAATCTAGGAGCTACAGTCAGGAAAACAGAATGCTAATTTAAAGTTGACTTTGATCAATTTGACTCTATGTTCCACTAAGAGAAAATTAAGCCGAAAAATGTCCGAGTCCTCATTCTTTGCCAACTTTCTCTGGGAACCATGTATAGGCCTGGGAACCACATCCCATGCTCCACAATAATTTGCACATTAAACCTAAGGTCTTTTTTATACCTCTACAAGGGCTAGAAGCTGAGGACCAAAACTCCCTTGAAAACTAATGAGAACAGAGAAAGTAAGGCCCGCTTGGATAAGAATACAAACTCTGGAGCTGCAGTGCCTTAATTCAAATGCTGGTTCTGCCATTTGCTTGCTACTTGACATTGGATAAATTATTTCACTTCTTTGTATATCAGTTTCCTTAGCTGAAAAAAAATAAGGATAATAATAGTGTCTGTCTCAAAGGGCTACTGTGAGACTTAAATGAGTTAATACATATAAAAGTGGTTAGAACTCTGGTACACGATAAATGTTTCATAGATACTAGCCATCTCCCTCTTCTTCCAAGTGAACACAACCTAGAGTGCTGCTTTCTGCCCCTTTAGTGCCTACGAACAGCCTATCCCACACCTGACAATTCAAGTCATGCCTTCTGTATAAAAAATATGAGCCATTACAAATATATACAAGAGCACGTACACATATCAATGTACAGCATAATGCATTACTGTGAAAGGGGGCCCTCTCAAACCCCACTCAGGTCACTAGAGAGAACACACCAACTCTAGAAGATCTCATGGGCG
Source organism: Dasyprocta punctata (assembly GCA_004363535.1). Taxonomy (NCBI): domain Eukaryota; kingdom Metazoa; phylum Chordata; class Mammalia; order Rodentia; family Dasyproctidae; genus Dasyprocta; species Dasyprocta punctata. Next base: position 124,914 of record RJWM01002150.1, on the reverse strand, counting down.
CACCCCTCACCACATCCCTTTGACTAATATCTCCCTTGTTATCATAGGTAGCACACCATCATCTTCATCTCAAAACACAGGACTGATATATGAAATGCCAAATGATGGAGGGATACTGTAAGGGCAGCAAGCTAAGGAATCAAAGCAGCACCCCTTCCTGTTCACAGACAGCAAGCACAAAGGCATATGGCAGAGGGACTGCTTTGGACCCAGGACAGCCTAGCTCTCCTGGCCTGGGTGAATCTGGGCCAAAGGGCAGTGTGCTACTTTTTGTGTCCTACACTGTAAACACAGGGAAGGGAGGGAGGGTGTCACCTATGTGACCCTGGCAGGAATGCACTGTTAAGTGTGGTACTTTTCTCCTAGAGGACATCAGTATCTGAGCATGTGGGATGTGCATATAAACACACAGAAGAGGGTATGTGCTTAGAAAATGGGGGTGCTTTCACAGCCTGGTACTCTGTAGGAGGGCTCTGATGGTTATCACGCCCAGAGCTGTGGTTTCTCAATGGCCTCTGTCCCATTCTCACAGACAGAACGTGAGCACAGAAAATGGTATCCTTTCATATGAGCCTGGACTATTCTCCGTGAGGAAGGCACATTTGCATGACTCCTCAGCACATACTTTTTTATGTTTTTTAAATAGGAAATTAATACTAGTCAATGTATTGTATATTATTATCTTCAAAGTAGTTTTTCAGATTACGAGATTTAGGCATGAAAAAATGATCAAACAATGAAAGCACAAACTATTCTTTTTGATGAACTAACAGAGATTAGTAATATAGTTATCTATACTATAATATATATTTCATATACTATAATATATATAATAATATACTGAATATATATAAATATATATATATATACACACACACTTTTAAAGCAATTAGAAAAGTATCCCAGACAATGTATCCCTCTTCTATTCCCTCTATTGTGAGTCCAAGAAGGGGTTCTCAAGACTCTCACAATTCTGAGATCATCCATTGCCCTCCCCCAGTACCTCCTTGCAGGCTCCAATACAATTATGGTCAGTATTGAGAGCTGGAAAGATGATAGAGGGGGAAGAATTGGTACCTGAGCCTAGTGTTTGTCCAGCGGAGTCAAAGGAAAGAACCACTGAATCTGCAACACAAGAGGACAAGTTCATTTCTCTCTCCTTACAGTAACATGTCAAGCTCCCACTGGTTCTGCCCAAACCCTGCCCAGGGGAGAATCAGCCAAGATGGACCTTAGTGCAGACATCTCCATAGGTCCATGCCCCCCATCCACAGGACCATGCCCACCCATCCACTGGGCCAGAAGGCCCTGCCATGCCCGGCAGCTCTTAACTCCTGCCAATGAGAAGAATGCCTGAAGTCAGGAACAGTCCCCAAATTATTCAGAGGCATTTCCTGCCAGATTAGGGTACTTTTTTTCCCCCTACTTCAACAAAAAATACAATTAAAACAAAGCAAAATAAAACTTCCCTCCTGTATCTGGTTAAAGGCACTAACATTTCCCCTTTCATGCCTGCCTTTCTTCTACAAATATACCCAAATGTTTATTATTGCTTCTTCCAAAAAAGCCTGAAAATGGCCTACAGAAACTTACGGGATATATTGGAATAAAAAATTTTAAAAGTCAAAGAAAGAAAGTTATACAGTGGGGTCAAATATTAGTGCATAAAATGCATGCCATGAGAATTTTATAAACAGTGCAGACAGAATCAAAGAGTGCGTGAGCTCCCAAGCAGCCAAAGCAAAAAGGAGAAACAAAATGAGCATTTTGAGGATTTAGTGTCCACAATGCATTCACTGTTGCTTTCATTCAAACATTCAGGAAGTATTAATCAGGCATCTACTATGTGAAAGACACTATGTCTTTGAGATACAAAGGTGAACAAAAATCACAGTCTCTACCCTCATGGATCTCCCTGCCATCAGTCTAGGAGAGAAAAGTTACACAGAAAAAATTAACTAGAAACTGATACAGTAAAAAAGAAGATAGTGCTATGAAAGCTTGTACTGGGAACTGTATTGAGTATGGAAGCTGAATGCATGGACAGGGAGGCTTCCCTGAAGAGGCTGACATTTGGACTCACATAAGTGAGGGTGAAACCAACAAGGCTGAAACAACTATTCTAGACCAAGAGGCCAAATGTAGAGAACCAAAACAAGTGCAAACCTGGTGCTCCACAGCCAAAGTTCAAAACATAAAAGCAAATGCTACACAGCCAACAAGAGAACTTTCTTTGTAGGCCTTAATGAAAGGGATGCTGTATAATGTTCAAGTTGGTATCTTCTACATCTCTTGAATAGTTGTGAATTGTTTTATGGCTATTTTTTATAAGGTGACCCAATCCAAAATGATAAAGTTAGTGCCTTAACTGTAATTATAAGTGGCATCGAGATGATGTATGACCCAAGATAACTCAAAAGCGATCAGATTCAAAAGGTTCACTCTACAAAGCAGTGCCAGTTGGATGCGTGTAAGACCCAAGTTTACAGCCATACTTCACCTGAGCATTGTCTTGCATATTTCAGTATGTAAGTCATTTTCTCTCAATGCACCCAGAAATTCAACACAATAGTTATCATAACTGTAAATGTAAATAACATCTGTTCCCCTGGAAGACGATGAACTCCATAAGGGCAGATACTATATCTGCTTCATTTACTGCTATGTTACCAGCATAACACGACACTTAGCAACTATTTACTGAATTATAATGCCTAAAGAAATAAATGGACCACATATTCTTCAGGCAATTCTTCATAAATATGTCTTCTCACAACCCTGGGTTTACTGAAGAGTCAGCTTTAGTGAGCTAGAGTATGTAGCTTCTGATAAGGATCCAGAGACATGTTTTATACAGCCAGTTAAGGGTAGATCTATGTGCTTTGATATCTACCAAGAAAAACGTAGGGATGTTACCTTTTTACAAAAACAAAGAAGCACCATTCGGACCGCTGGCTGAACACAGTTGACTATCCTGCCTCATATAAGCAATGTCTAACTGATAAATTCTACTTTTTTTTTCTTTTTTATTTCTTACATCTGTCCTCTCAATGGAAAAGTCTGCCTCTCCTTTTTAAGCAGCTTTACCAGGTATAATTTACATACCTCAGAATTTACTCAGTTTAAGTTTACAATTCACTGTTTAGAAAATTTCCTATTTCTAACACCCTCAAAATATCTGTCATGCCTAGTCACAGTCAATCTGACTGCCACCTCCAGTCACAGGCTACCACTACTTACTTCCCACCTATCAATTTGTTTTTCTGGACAGCTGCCTGTCCTTTTTTGCAGGGACTGCTCTGACAGCCCCTAACCACACCCGCTGCCTCCGACTTGACCCATTTCTCTCCACACTTTGTATGGATTTCTCCAAAAACTATAGTGGGCCACTTTTCAGTAAAAGCCCTCAGCAGGTGCTGGGGAAATAGCTCAGGGATCGAACCCTTGCTAAGCCTACACAAAGTCCATGTTTGATCCCTGTGTACCACAAAACAAAAACAAAAACAAAAACTGACGCCCTATAGCTTGTAAGTTCAACCTCTGACATGCACATTCTTCACCAGTATGCTTCATTTGCACTCCATGTTTCAGGCACAACAAAAGGTCTGCATTTTCCCCAAGAGCTGCCTTCCTGTCTTTAGGCATTAATATGCTATTCTCTCCAGTTTGCATAAAAACTCTCTGATTTTGCCATTAAGATGCAATTCAATCGTTCCCTCTTGTGGGTACTTTCTCTGATCAAAGCTGCTCCCACTCTTCTTCAGGCCATAGCTGCACATCTACTATGTCATTTATTACACTACATTATCACCTTGCTGGCTGCTCTTTCTCTTTTATTGAGCTGCACGCTTCCTGAGGACGAGGATTATCTCTTCATTTAGAGGCTCTGGTGCCAAGCTTGGGGACCACATAGAACGTGGTCAATATGCTTATTAAACTAAGGAATAAAGTAGTAAGTATCCTTGCTTTCTTTCAAAGGTGATGTTATCTGAGTGACATTTCACAAGTGAGGGGAAATCTATCCTGGGGATTGACTTTTGGCTCCGGTCAATCCCGAGTCTAAACTGCACTTGTTCTGTGAAGTTGCATGGATTCAAGCTGGGCCACATCCTGGGAAGATAAAAGTGCACACACATAGTAGTGGCACAGGGCAAACAGAAAAGTCCCAGGTGAGGGGTCACATTCACCTGGAGGACGTGGGAACAGATCTCCGAAGAACTGACTTGCGAGAGGAGCGTCAATGAAAAAGTATCCCAAATTTGTACTGCAGTTGTTAAGAATTATTCCAACTGTAATTTGCCTTCTGTGTACTCACAAGCAGTTCTGATTTAACCTTTTTTAAGCTCTTCAACCTAAATGTAAAGAGCAATGAATAAAAGTTAAAGTCTAAAATTACCTAAGACTAAAAAAGGCTAAATGTTAACAGTGGTTGTCTCTGGATGGTAGAATTATAGGTAATGTCTATTATATGTAATTTTACAAAATTTTATAGCAAATGTGTATTATTTATCATGAGAAAAAAGTTAAAAGTCAGATGTGACGCTACATCAGATACTCAGAGGGTTGAGGCAGGAGGGAAAAAATGGAAGTTAAAAAAGAACTTTCTAATGCAGACCTAGGATTTTAGCATCTCACTCACTCTGCAGTGATGCCAAAGGATGGAAGGTTCTTGCTCACCTTCATTAATCACTGTAAGTGCAGAGAGACTGCTCAGCTTTTCTCTTCAGTTACGGAGATCATCTTTATGTGTCACACCAACTGTATCAGTCCTTCAACAGACTGGGCTTTCTCACTTCTTTTTTCCTTCTCAGAAATATTATCATGTGCCAGACTCTGTGCCAGGTACAGAGATATGGAGCTCAAAAAGAGACTGTCTTTGCCTTCCAGTCAAGGAAGACGGACAAGTTAGTAGGCACTGAAGATACAGTGAGATAAGGGTGTTCAGGAGGTAAGCACCAGATTGGTGACGGGTTTACGGTAAAGAAAAGGTCAAAGGCTTTGTAAATATTCTTTCCAGTGATAGTCCAATGATAGTTCTAAAAGCATGGGTCTTTAATAAGACAACGTAAATGAGAAAGTGAGTGACATAATGTTTTGTGAAAGCCGAGATGAAATTTTGCTCTGAGCATTAAAGGCACAGACTTCAGAAATAGTTTGGCTATTCATTATTTGGGCTTATTCTAAAAGACTTAAGATTATTTTAGTCATAAACCATCCTGACAGCTAGGGAAAACTTAGTATTCAACAGGTTAAGAAGTTTGCTTTGCAAGAAACAGAGTAAGAATATGCAAACTTTTCCCTTTCCACCTAACAAATAAGTCATTTTTACTTCAAGCATCCCAGGCTCCAGCTGTTCTGGCTCCCAAGCCAGAGGCAGCCATGTGGTATGTTGCACAAGTGACCAAACAGAATCCCAGACCAAGTACGACAGAGTCTTGCTGTACATGACTGTTCAATGAGGAAGTCTAGAATTTACTGGAATCTTTTATTATGATCAGATGTTTCCTGTGTCTGGTTTCTGAAGCAGAAAATAAGGAGTAAAAAGAATGGGGCTCAGTCTTCTTAGCCATTGCAGAGGTTTTCAAAGCACCAAGCGTGCAGTGAACAAGTTACATTTTGCAGTGCTTCCTGTTATGGTGTACACTTTACATGTATCTTTTGCTATCTACCATCTGTATGCCCCAGAAATGCAAGAAGGAATAAAACAAGTCGTCTGCAAGCTAATAGGTAAAGTAAAAATACATGAAGTGAACTATTCTTAGGATACATAAGGAGAGAAAAAATAAGGGAGATTTCATTGTTCATTAATGTAACATATTTATTGAGCAATTACTGTATATCAGACTTAAGGATACAATAGTAAGAATGAGAAAGATTCACTGGACCATGGGAGGCTGCCCGGCCATGGACAGCAATTCACACACTGCTCATCCACCCCTGAGGCAGATTGGGTCTATCATTCAGAGATTTGAACTGGGAAGTACAGAGCATTGGGAGTCGGCAGAGACACAGCAGACAGAAGAGTAGAGATGGGGCTGTGAATCAAGCTAGTGACAGAGTATCAGAGGAAAGAGTCACAACCCCGCTGTCAAGCACAAGACACTTAAAGAGCTGCCTTAGCTCTACAGTGCTCTTGCAGTTCCTGTCTCTATGGCAACCAGCCATAACTTAGACCATCTTTCCACAAGGCCTTGAGCTTCATCTTTCCTCAGTTCCCATGAAGCCTACCCTAGAGCTGAGATCCTTCTTTTCCTTATTCATGCTACCTTGGAGCTTTCTAAGGTCCAAATAGGCTCACCTCCTCTCCCATACCTCATATTTCAATTCCCTAGAACCTGATGATATGGTGTAACAGTGGCCCCTTCACCTGTCACAATTCACCCACTGGGTCTGAATCTCAGAAGAGTTTTACTTCAGCTGTAAGCCTAAGCTATGTTCTCTATTGGTTAATTAACAGAACTTTAATACTTTAATGCCCATGTGGCTTTTTTTTTTTTCTTGTAGTTTACTCATTGGTTAGATGCTGTAGGAATCTAGTTCTAGTCTCTTAATTTCTTGCCTCTGAACCACAATCCCAAAGGAAACAGAACCTGAGTAAATGAGATTCTTGAAGATAGAGGGGAAAAAGTATGAAAAGAAAAAATACAAACATCCATTACTTTAGAGGCATGTGATAATATGAAAGAGACAGGAGTAGCCAAAGGAGTGAGAACTGATGACAAGAAGGTGGTATCCAAACATGACAAAGAGGTGAAAGAAGCTGAAGGTTGAAAAGATAGGAGGAAGAGCATGTGTAATTTTAACGGGACTGATTATTGCTATCCAATGATTTGGCTGCAAGGACTCAATAAGTAGAGGCTGCGGAAGTAGTAGATTTGTTCCATGAAGTTTCTCCTTATATTTAGCCCATTAATTTAACTTACCAGACAGATTACTGGCATTCTTACTAAGCTCAACTGACTAAATGAAAAGATCAGATCAGACATAGTCCTGGACATCAGAATGCATCCACTATCATTATGGTCCCTACCATAGAGAGAAAGTAACGGTATTACAAGCCGTAGAGTTGCAACAGGAGCTCAGATACAGTGGGAGTTCAACCTCACGCCTGCCAGGGCAGGCGCTTAAGGCACTGAGCCGAACTCCCAGCCCTGGTTTTTTGAGGCAGGGTCGCACTGTGTAGCTCAGGCCAGCCTTGCGCTCATGTTGTAGCCCAAGCAGGCCTCCAACTCACAACGCTCCTCCTACCTCAGCCTCCCGAGTGCTGGGATTAAAGGCGTGCGCCACCACGCCCGGCTTACAGTGAGAGTTTTGCAAGGAGAAACTGGAAGGCATAGTGAGGACAATGTTTGAGCTGGTATAAGGTGACCTTATAGGCCAGCCTACCTTGGTCGGGTTGGAACAGGTACAGAAAGGTACTGATGCCCCCAAAAGTGAGAGGTGTGAGGTTTCAGGAAGGTAAAATCACACCTAATTAATATCACAGGGTTTCTTTCAGGAGTAGAAATGATGTAACTAAAAGTGAACCAGTCAATACAACCTGTTTAGATTTTCAAAAGAAAGGCTCTGACATATCAAAGACTATTTTTAAAAAATGAGTCACTATGAAATTGAGAAAAAAAATTGCTATGTCATACCAGGAAACAAAAGGCGCTTGGCTGAAGATCAGGGCGGGATACCCCCTGGGGCATCAGCACCCACAGGGAGACCAGGAAGTCTGGGAGGAGATAGCACTCCACGAGCTGCTGCCCTCCAGAAGGCAGGGAGGGGGCATGGTTCACATACCCTGTGTGTGGAAAGGAAGCAGACAGAGTAAGGCCAGATCTAGGCACATGCTGAAACTAAGGGTGAGGTGCTAGCAGTGAGGTGTGGAACTTCTGGGCAGTGGAAAGTTTGGTGCAGCTGCCCTGGGAAGAGGAAAGAAGCTGATGAAGTGAAGATAAAAGGTCACATTTTGAGGGCACTGTGAGCAGTCCTTGCACTGAGTCTCAAATGGAAGACAGCCCAAGAGCATGATCCGAGAAGCAGATGGGCAGACTCAACCTAGGTAAGGAATATTTTTGGGACAAGGGTTGAAGGAGTTGAGGCTACTATTCAAAGACCCAGTCTGGGTACTCAGGGATGGAAAGGGAGTCAGCAAAGATCACTGAGGGAACAGGGAGGGAGAAAAGTCATCAAGTTGAAAGCGGTCAAGGACAGGGTCTTGCTGGTGGCTGACAGCAGTGGCACCATGGACAAAGTCTGAGGAGACTTTGGACTTGTATGCTTTAGGTGGCATCCTGTAATTAAACATTCATATCTGTTCCGTGAAATAAAACCTTACACTATAAATGAATTCACATCATTTTAGATCAGATTTTGTAGTCAACTGAGTTTTAACACCAACTTTTTTTTTTTATTAAGTGTTTTGAGGCAGCATCTTTTTTTTTGCGGCACCGGGGATCAAGCTCACAACTTCGCACCTGCCAGGGCAGGCGCTTAAGCCATTGAGCCAAACTCCCAGCCCTGGTTTTTTTGAGGCAGGGTCGCACTATATAGCTCAGGCTAGCCTTGCGCTCACATTGTAGCCCAAGCCGGCCTCGAACTCACAACGCTCCTCCTACCTCAGTCTCCCAAGTGCTGGGATTAAAGGCATGCGCCACCACGCCTGGCTTGAGACAGCATCTTAATATGCACTTCAGGCTGGCCTTGAACTCACTTTGTAGCCCAGGATGGCTTCGAACTCGCAACAGTCCTCCTACCTCCCAAGTGCTGGGATAACTTACTACCAATCTTTTGGGGGAGAAAAATTTCAAAAGTATTTTAGAATTTATGTTTATAATGATAGTAGATTTTAATATAACCCACTTCCAAAGGTTGTATCAGGACTAAATGATTCAGTTCACATAAAGTACCTGGTATAGAGCAGGACCTTGATACACACTGCTATTAATGTTTTCCATCACCTTCAACATCATCATCACTGGTGGTGGAATGGCTGAAGCGAAAGGCTGAGTTCTAAGTAGGGATGGAGACAGAAGAGAGAGAGAAGGCAAAACTAAGGCAGGAAAGTGGGCCAGGTGTGACTTTGAATACCATGTTAGAAGTTTAGATTTCATCAGGTAGAAGTACAGAGGGAAGAGAAAGGCACTATGAATTCTTCAGATAGTTAATGATATCAATAAATTCTTGTTTCAGGAAAACCACTCTACAGACAGAGTAACAAGACTGAACATACAGACAGCAAGACATGTTAGGAGAGCTTCCTGCTCTATACATAGGGGACAATAAGGGGCTAGCATGAGACTGGGGAATGGGATGGGAAAGAGGAGTGAGATGCCAGCAGGAGGATCTGGAACCTGATTGGAAATAGGGTGATAAGCACCAAGAGAAAATGGCATCACAGAATAAAGGAAGTAGAAATATTACAGAAATATAGGTGGTGACAATGTTAAACATAATGAAAGAAAAGTCAAGGTTCAAAAAGTGTAATTTGGTGCTATGGCTCACATACAGTTTGTCCTCTCCAAAACTCCTGTTGCGGTTTGGTCCCCCACTGTGAGGTAATGAAAGGATGGCAACAATCTGAATATGATGACGAGGCCTTTGGAAAGTGACCAGGGTTAGCTGAAGTCATCAGGGTGGAGCCACCATGATTGAAAACTGGTGGCTTTGTAAGAAGAAAGACAGAAACCAGAACATTATACATGCATATTCCCCATCTCTGGCATGCGAAGCCTGGTGCCACCTCAGGCCTGGGCCGGAAAGAAGGCCACTGCCAGATTCAGCTGCTCGACCTTGGACCTTGGACCAGAACCATGAGCCAAAATAAACCTTTTCTCTTTGTAATTTACCAATCTCTAGTATTTTGTTACTAGCAAAAGAAAGTGACATCAGACATCTGGATCTGGCCATTAATCACAACTGGAGATCTCATGAATGCCACAGTACTGACGCCACTGAGGAACCAGGTGAAACACAGTGAAAACGCAGCTACTGAACTCAGTAGTAACGTTTTTAGTGACCACTGCCAGATAACCCACAAGCTGCAGCCACCCAAGGTATGGGAGCAGGAAAGTAAGGGGTCCACTGCTTGACACAGCTGTCTGCCCTGGGAGATGAGAGGGAAGGAATTAATCTTCTAGCTGAAAACAGCAGATTTTAGCTAGGAGCTGGAAAACGTTTCCTGTAAATGGCCAGTCAATATTTTAGGCTGTGTGGGCCACATAGAGTCTGTAACAAATCTTACATTTTCCTATTTTGCTTAAGAACACTTTTTAAAATGTAATAACATTTTAAGGCCACACGAAAGTAAGCTGTGGGCTGAATCTGGCATGGGAATCAAAATTTGCTGACCCTGATTTAGTTTACACATACACCTTTTCTCCCTCCTCGCCCCCCAAAATGATAGAAAAGATTCTTCACTGTACAGCAGCAGTATACAAGGTCAAACAGAACAGGAGAGGAGATACCAGTAACAAGCTTGGAAGGTAGGTAGCTTGGAAGCTAGCAAAGAAGCAAGTAAAACTCAGCAAACCCAAAAAAGCTGAGTCCCATACTGTACTTTAGTAGAAAGGCTGAGCTATAATGTGCAGTATACCATGGGACTCCCTTCCAAAATCTCACCTACCACTGGAAGTAGGAGCGAAGATGGCAGTAAAAGTACGTTCTTAAATATGAAATGCTACTAGCCACAATCACAAGGCATTAGTGAAAAGTATGTCACATGAAGACAGGTAACCAAAATAAAACAATACAACGTGGAACAACACAAAATATATAGGAAGACAAAAACTTCAAAAATGTTTAAATCATTAGCAAGAAAACATTTACTTCTAAAACAGGTAGAGAAAATCATTTAAAAGGTACATTCAGGGAACAAGAACAAAAGTTCTTAAAATTAAAAATACAACTGCTGTAATAATTAGCTGATTGTGTCCATTTGAGTAAGAAACACCCAACTAGATTGGATCAGCCTAGTTCTGAGTATTGCTATAGGGATTTACTGAAGACAGAAGACCCACCCTAGGGTGGCTTCTCCCTTGAATGGTATGAAAGGAGAACAAAGGAGGAAGGGAGAGCTTATGATTCTTTGGAAAAGTGCTAGGCATCACCTTCACTTTGGACATGATTATCATCAACCTTCCATCACAGCCCTTTCAGTCTCCTGACTGGGACTCACACAGGAGAAGACAGTGAGCTCCAGGTCTTTGACTGGATCCTTCGAATCTCCAGTACAAAGACCTTTTGCACTCTTCCATACCAGACTCTGTGAGCAGTCAGTGTTAGCCAATCTTGTAAATTCTTACATATTTATATATCTTTCATTAAATCTTTTTCTCTAGTAAGCACTGACTGATACAATTACAGAAATAAGGGTTTTTTTGTTTGTTTGTTTTTTGTCTTTTTGAGACAGGGTCTCACTATGCAGTTCAGGCTGGCCTTAGGCTCACTTTGTAGCCCAGGGTGATGTCAAACTCGCAATGATCCTCCTGCCTCAACCTCCCGAGTGCTGGGATTACAGGAGTGCACCACTACACCTGGCTTAATTATAGAAATAAAAAAGACTGAAAAATAAACTGAGGAAATCTCTTAGAATGTAAAGCAAATGGTGGTACACATCTGTAATCCCAGTACTCAGAAAGCTGAGGCAGGAGATACCAAATTCAAGGGCAAACTAGGCTATGCAGTAATACTCTGTGTCAAAATAAAGAGGGAAGTGGGGAGAGAGGGAGACTAAGACTAGATTACTTGGGATGCTGAGGCAGGAGGAAGGCAAATTCAAGGCCAGCCCGGGCAACTTACCAAGATCCAGTCTCCAAAACTTAGAATAAAAACGATAGGGATGTAGTTCAGTGGCAAAGTGCTTGCCTAGCAAGTACAAGGGTTTGGGTTCAAACCCAAGTACTGTGAGAAAAAAGAAAAGGAAAGTGACTGACTACCTGTCTGAACACATGGAGAGGAAATTTAAACAACTGGAGACAGTTTAGGGTAGAACTAGCGATAAATAATTTTAAAAAAGCAAACTAAGCAAAGCAACAAGCAAGACTTTTATTGACTTCAGAAAAACAAATTACACAGTGAAAACTAGCAATCCCAGTGTCCTCCAGGAGGAACACGCTCACGGTTACAATAAAGGGAGAGCTGCTCCAGCTCAGCGAGGACAGCAAAATGACACAATGTCTGGGGTTTGCTTCGAAAATCCAACTAACAAGAAAGATAAGAATAGCTTCCAGAGCAGGACCTGTATAACACATATGTGTCAAGAGATGCTTGGACAGGAAGAAAGTCTTAAGTCATCTGCCACATGACACTCCTTCCTTCATCTGGGAAAAAGATGCACTCAATGGACTTTAAGAGAGCATGGGGCCACTCCACTCTAAAAGCGGGAACTTAGCTGAAACAAAGGAGTAACGAAAAAGGCTCTCAACTGGGTTTTATGTTTTGTCCTAAGAAATTTTGTTTAAAAAGAGGATGCAGCTGGGGCGTGGTGACGCACACCTTTAATCCCAGCACTTGGGAGGTTGAGGTAGGCAGAGCACTGTGAGTTCCAGGCGGGCTTGGGCTACAACATAAGCGCAAGGCCCGCCTGAACTACATAGTGCAACCCTGTCTCAAAAAACTAGGGCCAGAAGTTTGGCTCAGTGGCTTAAGCGCCTGCCTGGCAGGTGCAAGGTTGTGAGTTTGATCTCCAGTGCCAAAAAAAAAAAAAAAAAAAAAAAAGATGCACAGCTCTGAGTGCTTTAATTGAGAAATGAAGAGCTATAGCAGGTACTCATCACTGGCAACCATGTGAAGTACCAAGAATGGAAGGCAGCTGGGTGTGGCACCTACCTGCAATCCCAGCATGTGCGAGGCTGCTAAGGCAGGAGAGCCATGAGTTTATGGCCAGGCTGGATTACACTGTGAGACCCTATCTCAAGAACTACAGCAAAAAGAGTGCAAGGCATTGGGAGAAAGGGACCCTCTTATACTGCAGGGAGGAAGTACAATGATGCAGCAGCTTTGGAAAACAGTCTAGTAGTTCTACAATTGGTTAAATACAGTTATCACATGACTCAGCAATTCTACTGCTAAGCATATACCTTAGAGAAAAGAAAACACTATGCCCACAAAAATTTGCACATTAATGTTCATAGTTGTATTATTTCTAAGAGTCAAAAATGTGAGAGGTTGAGGCAAGAGGTTTGCAAGTTTGACCTCAGCCTGGATGACTTAATGAGACTGCTTTAAAAGAAAAAATAATACTAAAATAGAAAAAGGGCTGGGAATGTAGCTTAGTGTGAAGGCCCTGAGTTCAATCCCCAGTACCCACCCCCACCCTCCACGCACATGCACACACTCAAAAGTAGAAGGAATCTAAATATTCAGCAACTGACAAATGGATAAATAAAATGTGGTATTTCCTATAATGGAATATTATTTGGCCATAAAAAGGAAGGAGGTACTGAGATATATATGTGTGTGTGTGTGTGTGTGTGTGTGTGTGTGTGTGTGTGTATGCTTTAGTATGAATGAACCTTGAAATACAATGCTAAGTTAAAAAGGCCAGTGGCTAAAGATTACATACTATATGATTCCATTTACTATAAATGTAATGTTGAGAACAGATAAATCTATAGTGACAAAGTAGATTGTCATTGCTCAGATTGGGGTGTTTGGGAGAAAATGGGACATGACTGCATATGGCTACAGGATTTCTTTTAGGTTAATGAAAATGTTTAAAAGTAATTGTTCTGGTATTTACATAACTAAATATACTAAAAACAACTACATTTTGATCTTTAAATGGTGAATTATATGATATTTAAATTATATTTCAAGAAAGCTGTTATATACAAAAACAAAGAAAAGGAAAAAATGAGTGGCAAATGAGTTTCCCAGCTTCCAGGGAAACACTGATCCAGCTATGGTCACAGGCTGACCATGGACGACCTTCCAGTAAGGTAAGGGGATCTTTTCTGTTGTGATTACAGGAGAAAGTGAAGGAGGGAACACAGAGCAGTTTATTATTTAATATTATATTAAGTACAAACTAAAGGAGATTTTGTTAAAACAAAAATGACGTTTTTAGATTGTGCCCTAGATATTCTTGATCTTTTATTTAGTTACAGATAACTTTTTTAAAAACTAGGGCTAGACAAGAAGGGAACCTCTCCAAATCTTTGAAATAGAATGCATGCTAATTCAATAACAACTTCTGTGGCCCCTCAAGAATATGTTGCAAACTAGAGGCTTACAGATATATCAAGTTAAACCCACAGAGTATTTGGAAATTTTTAAATTCGTTAACATTTGTAAGTCAAGAGATTTCATGCAAAAATTTGTATTTCCAGTTTCTCTGAAAATCAGGGAGATTCTGGCAATAGTGAAGAGTGCTCCTTTTATTCAGCAAGGGTAACAAATTATCTTTACAAACTGATATCCAAAGTATTTGTGGAAAAGGTGGCTTGTTCTTGCTCTAAAACTAAGGAAGCGAATGTTTCAGATTCCAGCAAAGAGGGCCTGGGTGGAACCAGGGGCAGAGGCTGGAGGTGGAGGTGGAGGGCAGACATCTTTCTTGCTGTGCTTTGAGGTAACGGCTCACTCAGGCAGGCAGTAGTCTCCTTGCCGTTCTCTCCCACTGCACCTCCATCTCTTCTCCAGAGCACTGACTACAGACCTAACAGAATACAACACTTGCTTGTATTTAGGGTTGGTTTCTGCATCTAGAGTGAAAACCTGAAGTGACAGAATGTTTTTCACAATACAGTAATCTCCCCTTACCCATGGCTTCACTTGCCCAGGGTTAACTGCAATTTGAAAATAATCAATGGAAAATTCCAGAGGTAAAGAACTCACAAGTTTTTGTGTGCTGTGTTTTTGTTTTGGTTTGGTGTGGTTTTAGGCAGTGCTGGGGGCCAAACCCAGGGCTTCATTCAAGCCAGGTAAGAGCTCTAACTCTGAGTCATATCCCCAGCCCAACAATTCACAGATTTTAAACTGCATGATGTTCTGAGTACCATGATGAGTTCTCCTGCATCTGGTTCCATTCCTGCTCCGTCCTGCCAGGGGTGTGAATTATTCCTTTGTTCAGCATATTCACACTCAATAGGCTACCCACCCCCTATTAACTGAGCTATCTGTCCTGATTATCAGATTAACTGTTGCAGTACTGCAGTGTGAGAGTTCAAACAACTCTTCTATATTGCAGTGGGCCCAAAGTGCACAAGTAGTGATGCTGTCTGTCAATTTTATTACAGTTTTTTTTTCTTTTTTTTGGTTTTTTTAGACAGGGTCTCGCTACGTAGTTCAGGCTAGCCTTGAGCTCATTTTGCAGCCCAGGCTGGTCTTGAACTTGCAACGATTCCCTTGCCTCAGCCTCCAGAATGCTGGGATTACAGGCATGCACCACCACGCTGGGCTACAGTATATTATAATTGCTCTATTTTATTATTAGTTTTATTATCTCTTACCATACCTAATTTACAAATTAAACTTTATCATAAGTATGAATTTATAGGAAAACACATAGTATATAAAGGGTTCACTACTATCTGCAGTTACAGGCAGCCACTAGGCATCCAGGCATGTATCAGCTATAGATAAAGAAGGACGACTGAACTCTTCACTGAGCACAATATCTGTCACAAAGCAGACGCTCACAAATATTTACTGAATGATAAATGAATGAATGAACAAATGATGAAACAGGGTCTGGAACAAGGTAACCATTAGAAAATCAAAATCTTGTTGCTCCCCTTCCCTTTCGTAAATGAGAGAATTGAATTATGTATGGCAATGCCACAACTTTTTAGTCTGTATTGTAGAATGTCCACAACCCTGAGGAGGCTTGCTTCTACCTTCCAGATGAGTCACCTGTCCCTTCATATGGGGCTTGCCTATTCTTAGCTTTTACCCTGCTAGTCCTTCTTCTGGGGCTGTTTCCTAAAACCGGCAGTCCCTGAACAGCAAGGCAAAGGTCCAGAATATCCCAGAGAGGCAAACCGTTTCAGCGACCCACCCAACACTTAGGTGCAAAACTTTCCACAACAAGGTAGGACAGAAAATTGTTCCTTTTTACATAAAAATATAAGGGTTATGGGTGTAACTCAGTGGTAGAGTGCTTGCCTAGAAGGCACAAGGACCTGAGTTCAAACCCCACCAGTGAAAAAAATAAAAAGCTTTAAATTAAAAAATATTCCAAGGCACACAGTTCAATGTGCTCAGTGAAAAAAATATAAAAATATCCAAAGGAAAAAAAAAGGAGTCAAGGTCATCAAATACAGCCCACACTAAAAATGATTAAAATGTACCCAATTATCTCTGAATGTCTTTTATCTTATTTTTTTTAACCGCATACTGGGATGTAATCAAATTTCACTATTTTGTCCCTTTAGCCTCTTTGAATTAGGAAAACCCCACCCCTTCATTTTTCTCACTTTTTTTGTTTTTTTTTTTTTTTTGAGGAATCAAGACTAGCAGCTGGCTTGGAGCATGTTCTACATGTTGGATTTATCTGATTATTTCTTCATGATTAAACCCAGGTTAAATATTTCTCGAACATGGGCTATGAAAATGAAGTGTATTTCATATGGTCTCACACCAGAATACACGGAATGACAAAACTTCGTACTACTGGTAACATAAATTGGATCATTGGGTTAAGGTAGGTACTGGCCTACAAAACATTTTTTCCTTTCTGATTAATAAGTTAATTATTTAAATAATTAATGTAAGAAATAATGAGCAATTTTCTTAGTATGATAGTCGTATGTGGCTACATAGACTATCCCTGGGCACTTGGAATGTGTTTGGCTTTCATAATGAGGACCGAACTCTAGACCTCACATATGGTAGGTAAGCACTCTATCACTGAGTCACATCCCTAGCTCATTCTATCTATCTATCTATCTATCTATCTATCTATCTATCTATATCTGTTATTACTAGGAACTGAGCCACCCTGTGAGTTACATCCTCAGCCCTTTTTATTTTAAGTCATTGCTCAGGATGGTTTCAAATTTGTGCTTGCCTCAGCCACCCGAGTAGCTGGGGTTAGAAGTGTGCACTACCATGCCGAGCTGAGAATATCCATGTTTTTTAGGAGATGCAAGATCAGATACTTGAGGAAGCATCAAGAGAGTCTGCAAATTGTTTTCATAATGTAAAGAAAAATGTGTATCACTTACTTATGTATCTACCAAGATAGAATATGGCAAAATGTTAAAATGCAAAATGAGGATAGTAGAAAGGATCTGAAGGTTCATCCTATTGTTCTTGCTGTTTTCCACTGATTTGTAATTTCTCCAAAGCAAAAAGCTGAAAGGAAACAAGCAAAAAACAATTAACAGGCCTGGAGATACAGCTCAGTGACAGAGCACTTACCTAGTACCACAAGGCCTGAGGTTCAGTTCCTAGCAACACACCACCATACACACACGCACACAAAGGGTTAACAATGAGTCAGAACTGACAGTCCCATATTTCCCCATTTTACTGGACCAATTTACGAAATGAAAATAAAACCTTTCAAAAAAATTTACTAGGGACAGGAAAGGGCACCAAAAATACAGATGAGAAAAATAAGACTTAAAACAACAAGTTCATGAAAGGAGGTCAGATCTACCACAAGAGCTCTGGATTTCAAGACACCTGCACATCATTATAAAAACTATACACACGCAGGGGAAAACGAAAAACAAACAAACAAAAAATCCATACTGCCTGTACTGGATACCTTCAGTTTCAAGTCAACCAACTTTTAACATCTCTGCTCTTGAAGGAAAGAAAATGATGCACAGCTTTCAAACAGATACTGTTCCATAACGTAAGGAGAAGAATTTCTCTAAGGAATTTATTTTCCTGAAATTAATAGCATAAGCATCACAACTATTACAACTATGGTCATGGCCTGGATGGTACAGATACTGCACCTGAACACATGCATGCATGCACATGCACACGTACATGCACGCATGCACACACGTGTGGGTTTTGTTTTGCAGCGATGCTGGGGCTTGAAACCAGGGCCTCCCACGTGGTAGATGAATACTCTGCCACTGAGCTACATCCACACCTATCTGTCTTTAAGAAATTATAATTTCTAGTCTAATTTTTAGATCCTGGGTCAAAAGTTGTTTCCAAGAAGAGGACACCCAATGTCTCATTTATGTAAATATAATGGTTTCCAAGAATCAATTTTATAGCACATGGAAGTCTTTAATTTATGTTTTCTAAATCAGCCAATCTGTTGATGGCAGAACCCAGCCCTAGTTTTTTGAGGCAGAGTCGCACTATACAGCTCAGGCCTGCCTTGTGTTTGTGTTATAGCCCAAGCCGGCCTCGAACTCACAACGCTCCAACCTCGGCCTCCCGAGTGCTGGGAATAAAGGCGTCCACCATCACACCCGGCTTTCAAACACGAATTTTGAATACAAAATATATTCAGTTTTTATTTACATGCCAATATGCAAGCATGTTTATTGCCCAAAGGGAAGGAGATGGGAGAAAAAAAAAAGATTTAAATGTAGAAGAAAGAGGGATAAAGGATATAAGAATGACTAAAGAAGTCCATTACAGATCTGGCAATGATACCTAGGAAAGTAAGGATCCTGTCAAGGTAGGAAAGGGAGGTAAAGCTATTAAAATTCAATAGATAGTAGCAATTTTTATTATTGTGGAAGATGCAGCTGCAAAGATGGCCTGAGACAGGGATATAAGGGCTTGTGCGCCACAAGAGGGAGCTTTGGATTCTTCCTGTTAGAGACAGGACCCAGGGCATTCTTCCAGCTCAGACACTGAGCTTTATTGGACTTGGCAAGCCACAGGAATTCAGAAACGTTTGCTAAATTGAATAATTTTTTTCTCCGTTGAAGCAATGAGAAGCAGGCAAGATTCTTTCAGATGTTTTGCTTTTAATATTAATAGTCGACAACTGTCCAAGCAATGTTCATTCTATTCTCATCTCCAAAACAGTTTTTTTTTTTCTCCACTAAACACTGTCTTCAAGCAGGACATACCCTTTCATAATCATGTCTTGGTCATCAGTACCATCTTAAGAAGTCATAATGATATTGCACATTGCACCTCCCTCCTATGGCAATACTGTACTTTTAATATCTTCTCTGTCTGTATTCAATAATTTGTGTGCACAACCAAAGACCTGAGACTGTCCACTGAGGCAATGGTCTCTCCTCCTTTCCCTCTTCACTGATTCCCACTTCCCCCCTCGCCCCTCTTTTTGAGACAGGATCTCACTATGCAGTTCAGGCTGGCCTTGAGCTGACTTTATAGCCCAGGTTGGTCTTAAAAGCGCAACAATTCTCCTGCCTCAGCCTCCCAAGTGCTGGGATTAACAGGTCTGTGCCACCATGCCCAGCTTACTGCCTCCCATCTTACATAAACTTTTTTTTTGTCTTTTTGAGACAGGCTTTCATTATGCAGTTCAGGATGGCCTTGAGCTCACTTTGTAGCCCAAGCTGGCCTCAAATTTGTAGTGATCCTCTTGACTCAGGCTTCCAAATGCTGGGATTACAGGCATGTGTTACCACATCCTGCTAAAGACTTTTTCTTTTCTTTCTTTCTTTTTTTTTTAAACCAGGAATCAAACTCAGGACCCTGCACTTGCCAGATAGGCATTGTGCCACTGAGCTAAATCCCTGGCCCTCTGCCACAGACTCTTTTTTATTTTGTATGTGGATTCGAACTCATGACCTTGCACTTGCCAGGCAGGCACTGTGCTGCTGAGCTACACCCCCAGCTCCTCCACCAGACTTTTTCTTTCATTTTAAAGAGGAGGAGAAAAAACACAGACAAGAAACACACAAAGCAAAAAACGAAAAGCAAAACCAAAAAGCAAGAGACAAACAACAACAAAAAACCCAAAGCACTAACAATATAGGTTTTCAAAACAAGATAGCAATTTAACAATGGCTGTTATATTGCATATTGGTAAGAGTTGCTTAGATTACCAGATATAGACATGCAAAATTGATCTAATCGTATGAGTATTAACTGTTCTTTTCCAAGAACTGATAGAATTAGTAGTATAACTCTTACCTATCTTATGTATATATATTCAAATTTATCTTTTTTTCTTTTCCCTTCCTTCTTTTCTCCTTTTTCCTATCCCAGTTATTTTTTCCCTTTGAGCAGTTTCTGTTTCACAAATTTATTGTAGATATTGGATCTTATTTACTCTTTCATTTTCTTACAGTAGGGAGACAATACAGTATTTACCCATGTGAGTCTGATTTATTTCACTTATGAGTATGGTCTCAAGTTTCATCCATTTACCTATAAAAGCCTCGATGCAATCCTTCTTTATAGCTGAGTAGTACTCCGTTATATAAAAATACATCTTTTTTATCCATTTCTCAGTTGATGGGCATTTGGGTTGTTTCCAGGATTTGGCTATTACAAATTGCACGGCTATAAACATGGGTGCACATATATACTGTGATATGATGTTTCCAATTCTTCTGGGAAAATGCCCAGAACTGGAATAGCTGGGTCAAATGGGACCTCTAATCCCAGCTTTCTGAGGAAACTCCACACTGATTTCCACAGTGGTTGCACCAGTCTACATTCCCACCAACAGTAGAGAAGGGTTCCTTTTTCCTCACAGCCCCTCCAGCATATGTCATTGGTTAATTTCTTCATTTTGTCCATTCTTTCCGGAGATGGAATCTCAGCATTGTTTTAATTTGGATTTCTCTAATAACCAATGATGCTGAACATTTTTTCATATATTTATTTACCATTTGTATTTCTTCCTCTGATAAGTGTGTATTCATCTCAGATGCCCCTTTTTGGGTTGGGTCTCTGAATTTTGGAGGCCTGATTTTTTAAAAATTCTTTGTATGTTTTAGATAGAAATCCTTTGTCTGAAGGACAGCTGACTAAGATTTTTTCCCAATTCATAGATTTTCTTTTCACTCTGTTGGAGATTTCTTTAGATATGCAAAATTTTTTTAATAAGATGAGATCCCACTTGTTGATTCTGGGAAGTATTTCCCGTGCAGTTTGATTTTTGTTCATGAACTCTCTGCCTACCCCCACATCTTCAAGATTTCCACATACTTTGTCTTCCAGCAAATTTAGTGTTTCTGTTTTAGTATTCAGATCTTTGACCCATTTTGACTTTAGTTTGGTGCATGGTGATAGACATGGGTCTAGTTTTAGTCTTCAGCATGTGCAGAGCCAGTTTTTCCAGCACCACTTGTTAAAGAGGCTGCCTTTCTTCCAGTGAACTTGTTTGTCCCCTTTGTCAAAGATAAGGTGGCTGAGTGTGTTTGTAGTTGTGGCTGCATATTCTAATTTATTCCACTGATCTTCAGGTTTTTATGCCAGTATTACGCTGACTTTATCACAGTAGCTTTGTAGTACAATTTTGAGTCAGGCATTGTGATGCCTCCTGCATTGACTTTGTTGCCCAGAATTGCCTTTGCTATTCTAGGTCTCTTCTGGTTCCAGATGAATTTTAGGAACAATTTTTCTAGATTTGTGAAGTATGCTAATGGAATTTTCATGAGAATTGCATTAAATCTGTATAACAATTTTGAATGAGAATGGCCAGATTCACAATGTTTGTTCTGCCTATCCATGAACATGGGATGTCTTTCCATCTTCTGAAATCCTCTTTGATTTCTTTTTTCAGAGTACTGTAATTTTCAATGTATAGATCTTTTACTTCCTTTCTTAGATTGATTCCTAAGTGTTTCAATTTTTGGGGTGCTATTGTGAAGGGTGTGGCTTCCCTTGTTTCTCTATGAGTTTGTTGTTTGTGTATAGCAATGCTATTGACTTTTGAGTGCTGACTTTGTATCCAGCTACATTGCTGAATTTGGTTATTAGATCCAGATGTCTTTCAATGGAGTTTTTGGGGTCTTCTATGTGCTAAGCTAGCTAAAAGCCTGTAAAACATAAGACTATGTTCACCCATGACTCAGCCTCTCTTAACCCCTCTGCGATGTTCTTAAAGTGCTGACATTAACTAACTGTGCTGGCTCCTGTTCTTTTCAAAGATAGCATATGGTAACATATCAGCCTGCCCACAAAATGATCTCACCTAAGAGGCTGACACAAATTCCAGTAAAGTAAAAGGGTAAAGATAAGACTTTCCCATGTATGACTATTACTGAGAGACAAACTGTTCTAACTAGGTTGTGCTTTTTGTTTTAAATTCTGCTCACTGTAAAGGCTAGACACTGCTCTGAACCTGTCCTGCATGGAGGATCTCAGGCAGTCCCAGCCGGTTATTGTTATTATTGTTATTATTATTATTATTATTATTATTATTAAAGGCTCCCAAACTTCTGATTTGGTCTTGGTCTTGTTGGTTCAGTTTGGTGTCAGACCATTACATTCTATATACACTCTCATGTCATATGCAAATAATGATAATTTAACTTCTTCCTTTCCTATCCTCATTCCTTTTATTTCTTTCTCCTGCCTAATTGCTCTGGCTAATGTTTCCAGAACTATATTGAATAGGAACGGTGATAATGGACATCCTTGTCTTGTTCCTGATTTTTGGTTGCAAGTTTCCAGTTTGTGTCCATTTAGCAAGATATTGGCAGTTGGTTTATCATATGTGGCTTTTATTAGATTGAGGTAAAGACCAGTTATTCCAATTTTCCCTAGGATTTTTATCTTGAATGAGTGCTGGACTTTATCAAAAGCTTTTTCTACATCTATTGAGATGATCATGTGATTCTTGTCTTTCGTTCTATTGATATGGTTTATTATATTTATTGATTTACGTATGTTGAACCATCCCTACATTCCTGGGATGAATCCCATTTGGTCCTGGTGTGTAACCTTTTTGATGATTTGCTGTATTCTGTTTGCCAGTATCTTACTGATAATTTTTGTATCTATGTTCATTAGGGAGACTGACCTGTAGTTCTCTTTTTTGGTTGGGTCTTTCTCTGGTTTTGGTATTGTGATAATACTTGTTTCCAGAAATGAGTTAGGGAGACTTGCTTCCATTTCAATTTCATTGAAGAGTTTGAGGAGTGTTAGCAGTAAGCCTTCCCTAAATTTTTTGTAGAATTCATCTGTGAATCCATCAGGACCTGGCCTTGTCTTTGTTGGTAAGGTTCTAATTACATTTTCAATTTCATTAGCTGAAATTGGGTTATTCAGCAGTTTTATATCTTCTTGATCCAGCTTTTGTAATTTATATGTTTCTAGCAATCTGTCCATTTCTTCTGTGTTTTTGAACCTATGAGAGTATAAAGGTTTTCAAAGTAGGTATTGATTACCTTCTGTATTTCCACAGGGTCTGTAGTTATTTCACCATTTTTATTCCTTATTGCATGAATCTGAATTTTTTCTTTTCTTTTTTTGATATGGTTGGCTATCAATTTGATTTATTCTTTCAAAGAACCAACACTTCAATTAGTTAATTATTTGTATTGTTTTCTTAGTCTCAACTGTATTAATTTTTCTGCTCTGATCTTTATAATTTTTTCCCTTCTTTGGGCTTTGGGCTTGACTTGCTCTTCTTTTTCTAGATGTTTGAGGTGTAGCATCAGGCTGTTTGTGTTCGTTCTGTTTTCCTGATGTGTGAATTCACTGCAATAAATTTCCCTCTGAGAAATTTCCCTCATAGGACTGCTTTCATTGCACCACATTGGTTCCAGTAAATTTTATTTGCGTTTTTGTTTGCTTATAGATAGTTTAATTTCTTGTTTAACTTTCCTTATGACCCACTGATTATTCAGGAGGGTATTAGTTAATTTCCATGTGTTGATGGAGTTTTTGCAATTTCTTGTCATTAATTTCCAGTTTCATGGCACTATGATCAAATAATATGCATGGAATAATTTTGATTATTTTGCATTTACTTAAGCATTTTTTATGGGCTAGTATATGGTCTATTTTAGAGAATGTCCTATGTGCAGCTGAGAAGAGTGTGTATTCTAATGTTGTTGGATGTAATGCTCTGTACACATCTACTAAGTCCGTTTGTTCACAAGTTTGATTCAGTTCTGTTATTCCCTTGATTGTTTGTCTAGCTGATCTGTCTCTGTGTCAATGGGGTGTTAAGATCACTCATCATAACTGTGCTAATGCTTATTTGATATTTCATATCTATTAATGTTTGTCTTACATAGCTGGGTGTTCCTATATTTGGTGTATATATATTTAAGATTGTTATCTCTTCCTCTTGAAGTTTTCCCCTAACCAATATCTTTATCTCTTTTGATCACACTTTCAGCAAACAGACTAGCTACCCATTTTTTCCTGGGTTCCTGTTGCATGAAGTATTGTTTTCCATCCTTTGACTTTCAGTATATGAATTTCCTTTTGGGTTAGATGAGTTTCTTGTATATAGCATATGGTTAGATGTTGTTTCTTGATCCATTCTGCCAGTCTGTTTCTTTTAATTAGTGAGTTGAGGCCATTTACATTAATGGTTATAACTGATAAATATTGACTTATTTTTGTCATGTTATCTTTCTGCTGTTGGTTCTTTACCTTTCCCTTCTGTTTAATTGTTTGCCCTGCTTGGTGGTTTTTTCTGTTTTTGTTCTTGAAATCACAGTCGTTTTTATGTCTATGCAAAATATCTTTCAGTACTGTTTGTAGGGTTGGTCTGGTGGTCACAAAGTTCTTTATTTGTTCTTTGTCATGGAAGTATCTTATTTCTCCATCAATTTTGAAGGATAGTTTTGCAGAGAACATCAATCTGGGTTGGATGTTGTTTTCTTTTAGGATTTGAAATATTTCCCTCCACGCTCTTCTTGACTTCACTTTTTGTGTTGAGAAGTCTGCTGTGGTTCTGATAAGCCTTCCTTTACAGGTTGTTTCTTTTCTCTAACAGCTTTTAATATTCTGTTCTTACACTGAATTTCAGGGACATTGATTATTGTATGTCTGGGTGTAGATTTATTTTGGTTATGGCTAATTGTAGTTAATGTGATTAATGACACTGATGGATTTCTATCAAATTAAATCAACTGTTTCTATTCTTAGGGTATAAGCCAAACTAAGTTGTGATATATTACTTATTTTACATATTGTAGAATTTGCTAAAATTTTGTTTAGGATTTTATGCCTATATCTTTAAGTACCTTGACCTGTAATTTTCCTCTCTTGCACTGTGCTGGGTTTTTGTATGAATGCGACACTAACCTCAAAAAGTGATAAGGGAGCTGGGTGTGATGGCATATGCCTGTAATCCCAGCACTCAGGAGGCTGAGGCACGAGGATTGTCATGAGTTTGAGGCCAGCCGGGCTGTGTGAGTTCAAAGTCAGCCTGCAGCCGGGCGTGGTGGCGCACGCCTTTAATCCCAGCACTCGGGAGGCTGAGGTAGGAGGAGCGTTGTGAGTTCGAGGCCGGCCTGGGCTACAACGTGAGCGCAAGGCCGGCCTGAGCTACACAGTGCGACCCTTCCTCAAAAAACCAGCACTGGGAGTTTGGCTCAGTGGCTTAAGCACCTGCCCTGGCAGGTGCAAGGTTGTGAGTTCAATCCCCAGTACTGCAAAAAAAAAAAAA
>RJWM01002150.1:73913-99346 GCA_004363535.1 Dasyprocta punctata | reverse complement strand
TCGTGTTGTAGCCCAAGCCGGCCTCGAACTCACAACGCTCCTCCTACCTCCGCCTCCCGAGTGCTGGGATTAAAGGCGTGTGCCACCACGCCCGGCTGGAGGTTTCATTTCAATTAGTAGATTTTTATTTGCACATTTTTTTTGTACTGGAAATCGAACTCATGACCCTCACTTGCCAGGTAAGTGCTGTGCCACTGAACTATATCCCCAGGCCACATGACTGTTTTATACTGTCAATTTTTCGTATACTTTTTTATTTAGGACATTATATTCACCTTTGATGGTTGTTTCTAGTGAAATGTAAATAATAAGTTCTGGTTATTTTCTTTTACTAATTCATGTTTACTTTATTTGTGAAAAATAACCTATAATTTTTGTGCTACTATCTACAAAAATTCTTACTGTAAGTACATTAGATACAATTTTTATACTTCTCCAGAACTCAGTGATATTCTTTTACAATACAAAACAGAGACGTTTGGGACACTGAATCTGAATAGGAAAGAAGTGTCAAAAGATCTGCAAAAGAAAAGACTGAAAAAGTGAGAAATGTTAGTATATCAAAGAGGAAAAGTCTGTGTTATGAATGGAAAGACAAAAAAGACATCTTATTGTCAACTATTCATAATACAGAAATGATAGAACGTGAAAGAAACAAACCTAAAAAATTCCAATAGTGGTCAATGATCATAATAATTCTACGGCTAGTGTTCACAGAGTTGACTAATATCTAACAATATCCTATAATCAAAAAGCAAGGGGGAAATATTATTATAAAATACTTAAGCACCTTCTTGGCCAAACAATATGGAAGTCATTTGTTATTCATTCAAAACAAGGGGGTTCAAAAGTCATTTACAATTTAGATTAGGTCTAACAGACCAAAGAATTGAAAAATATGAAATAGTGAAACACCAACCAGGACATCCATCATCCGCGTCTTCACTGTTAAGTGGGTAGACATTTTATTAAAAGTATACACTTAGAGAGAAAAGGGAAAGGTCAACACAATGGTGTAAAATGTGTTGTTCAAAGAAAGACAATAATGCAAATAGAATTTCAGAAGAGACCAGATGTCACTGTCTAGACTGTAATATTGCGTTGTGTACTAAATGTTTTAAGATATTCCATACACGGAAAAATCATTGAGTAATTTTGATTGTCATTTCTATTTCCAGTTGCATTACTTTATAAAAGTTAATGAAAAAAAAAGACAATTTTTGGTCATGTATTTAAATATCTGGACACTAAGTGGTTAAAGTTTGTAGAATTTCAAAGTTTTCCATTACTTTTGTTTTGTTTTGTTTTCTGAGACAGGGTTTTGCTATGTAGTCCAGACCGGCCTCAAACTTGCGGCAATCCTGTGGCCTCAGCCTCCCAAGTGCTGGGATTACAGACGTGTGCCACCACGCCTAGCATTTTCCATTACTTCTTGTGTCAGTTTTGGTCAGTTATGATGCTAGAAATTGATCCATTTTTACAATTTTCTCATAAAACTGTGGTTTCCTTGTTTATTTTTTACTTCGCTGATCCTCATTTTGTGTGCCCAAACTAGCCTTGAACTCACAAGGTTCCTCCTACCTCAGCCTCCCGAGTGCTGGGGTTAAAAGCATGAGCCACCACGCCCGGCTTTATTGATTATTTATAGGTTTGTTAATTGTTAAACACACAGGGAAAGTCTAGTTATCTCTGTTATTGATTTCTTGCTTAATTTCACCTGCGGTCAGAAAAATAAATCTAACTGCTATCAGTCCTGTGAGACACACTGAGACTTATGTATGGTCTGTGGCTTCTCCTCCATTCACAGGGTAACACTTAAACTGCTAATAGTACAATGTACAAAGCCCTTTGTGAGCAGAGTTGCTGCCACCCACCGAGTGCGTATCACCTCCACCCATCCTTTCTATGCCATCCAGACACTTTGCATGCCTAGCTCCTACTTGGTGCCTCTGCCCACACCTCTCCCCTCGGCCAGAAAAGCCTCTCTGCTATTATCTGCTTGCTCCAGCTGTTCCTCCTTCCTCGGCTCATATTCTACCTCTACCAAGAAGCCTTTCAGGCTTTCTCTCCACCCCTGAACTCATGCAGCTGGTGAAGCTGTGGGGCACTTGGTATCCCTAGCTCCTGACTCAGTTTTTCAATCAAGCCTCCACATTGCTGCAAAAGGTATCCTACACTATGAATCCAACCACACTTCTCTCATGCTTAAAATCCTTTCAACAGCTGCTCCCTTAACTCAACCAAACTTGGAATCTCATACAATGGCCTTTTCCAGGTGCCTACACCTTAATCAGGCCTAGTACGCACTTCTCCCCATGTTCACTCCCTGTGTGAGTCCAGGCTTGAGACTGCTTCCTCTCTGAGGCCTTCTCCACACCTCTTCTCAGTGCTACATATCCAGGTCAATCCAAATCAACCACTCCTTTTAAAACTGTACTACTCAAGGGAAGTGGTGGGACAAGAGAATTTCCTTTTTCTTTTTCTTTTTTTTTTTTTGAGAGTCAGGGTCTCACTATGTAGTCCAGGTAAGCTGTGAACTCACTATGTACCCCAGCCTGGCCTTGAACTCATGGCAATCTTCTTGCCTCAGTCTCCTGAGTGCTGAGATTACAGGTATGTGCCACCTTGCCTGCCTTCCTTTATTAATTTTTAAATTCTCAAAAGTAGGAGTTCTTTCTAATTTAATTTTTATAAATTACTGTATCAGTCTCTGTGACTGGTAACCTGTTTAATAAGTATAACCAAATGGATGTGGGATGAATTTTGCTGAAGGAATAAAGGAATACAACCTGCTATCTTAAATTCTAGGTGCTCAAGTAGAAATTGCAGAAGCCTGTGTGTTGTGTAATTGTCCTTCACATAAAAGTCCAAATCACTACAGTACCACCAAGTCTTTGCACTAAGGGGAAGAAGCTTTAATGGCCCTGAATGTTAACCCTAAACTTCAGACCTGACATCAGGGCCTACACTCTTGACTCTGCCCTGTTCCCTAGCACTTCTCCCTACCCCGCTCCCCAATTCCTCACAGGTCTCACTGCAGCTTCAAAAATATGTCAGCGCTCTACTCACTTGGAGCATGTCCCCCAGGTTCCCGTCCCAGTCCACCATCAGAGGTGCATCTTTCTCCAAGCCTTCCTTGGCCCCACTTCCTCCTATCTCTGAAATACTTCATTTCAACCTGTCTTGTCCTCAAGTACTTTCAGTTGAGTCTCAGCCCTGATCTGCAACTTCTCAGGCCCTTCCCTGCCTAGAACAAAGCTCCCTGAGTAGGAAGCTTTCCCTCAGAAATCATCCTCAGTGACTGACACTTCCTCTTGGTTTCTCTTTCTCCAACCCTGGGGTTGCTTGGGTTATTTTAATAAGACTCCAACAAGGAGGTGTCAGTGCGATTTGCACGAGTATCTCCTTGTAATGAAGATTTCTCAGCTATCTCCACATTACCATGTCAAAGACATTCTTGTTCTAGCTTGGGGAAAGAAAAGATACTATTTTCATAGCTACATGACAGGATCAGGGCTTCTCAATCTAAAAATAAACATATGCTCTTGAAACTATTTTGCCTTTCCAGAGCAAGAAATCCTTAAATTCTCAGCTGTACCTTACTCCCCTTCCATCCTCTGTGGTAAAATTTAGCTTTCTTCAGCCTTTTGAAATTATCTCCAGGTAAATAAAACTACGATATTACAGTGGCGGCAATTTAAGTCTTTAAAAATGCTGGGGAATCTGAAATGTACAGTTTTCAGTGTCTTTGGTCATCAATTGTGATAAAACTGAGCTACCTCAGAGCTAGAAGTAACACCACAGCTGTGAGGGCCAGCTGTCCTTCCCTGAAGTCCTCCCTCAGTCAGGCAAGGTCATGTGACGGTCCTGACCTCTAGGCCCAGCCCATACAGATCTTCCACACAATTCATCTTACTCCTGTCCTTTCTCCTGACAGCTGGTTTGGAAGATCCAGTGGAGAACTGTGGGCCCAAGGTCACTACATAGAAGGAGTATGTGTCCCTAAAAGAATCAAGGCAGAACAGAATCTTCCCCAACCACACAGACCTGCGTCAGACTGTGACAGGGAATAAATACATCTTTATTGTATTAAATCATTAAAATTTTGGAGTAAAAGTCGGACATGGTTGCGCACGCCTTTAATTCCAGCACTCGGGAGGCTGAGGTAGGTGGAGCATTGTGAGTTCAAGGCCAGCTTGGGCTACAATGCAAGCGCAAGGCTGGCCTGAGCTACATAGTGCGACCCTGCCTCAAAAAACTAGGGCTAGGAGTTTGGCTCAGAGGCTTAAGCGCCTGTCTGGCAGGCATGAGGTTGTGAGTTCGATCTCCTGTGCCGAGAAAAAAAAAAAAAAATTTGGAGTAATTTGTCATAATAGTGCCCACTCAAGACTACAATATTGTCCTGAATTCTTAGAAGTTAAAAATCACAATTATTCCCAAGTATTACTTCCAAGCAATTCCATCTACAGCTATCATCTCTGATCCTATACTAGCCTTACGCTATAGTTTGGATATAGTTTGTCCCCAGGGCCATGTGCTGGATGCTTATTCCTAATATAATGGTATGGAAAGGAAGTGAGACCTTTAAGAGGTAGGCAGTAGAAGGCAATCAGGTCATGAAGGCACTATGGTTGCCCATCTCAGGGGGCTGGCCGAGCTATTGTGAAAGCAGGTTTTTACAAAGCAAGCTTAGCTTTCTAGGCTGGCTCTCTTTCTTCCTCTCTTGCCATCTGATATGCTATGACACAGCCAGGGTGTCCTGGCCAGATACTGGTGCCACACTGTTTGGACTTTCCAGCTACAAGAACTTTGAGCCAAATAAACTGCTTTTCTTTATATATTATCAGATATTTTGTCATAGCAACACAAATGGCCTAACACACCACCTTACTGGTTTCCTTTCAGGTGATTTGGGCACTACAGTATGCATGTGCCACTCTCATCTCCCCTGGAGAAAGGAAGGATTTATTCTACAGCTGCTGTGATCATGGTGGACAGAAAGCCCTCAACTGCCAGCCCTCTTCAGGAAATATCTTGGCTGGAGAGCACTGCCTGGCCCCGGGGCTGCCTTCATCCAATCACCAGTGGCATTCAATGACTAGTCAGGCAACTAGAAAAGTACACTTCCCAACTCCAGCTCAGAAGTGCCATCCCACTTTATAGTCTCCATAAGGTACACTAAGGCTTTTACTGAGTCTGAATCATAGCTCTATTTCTTCTGTGTAATCTTCTCTTTCCTTCCCCATCCTCTTCTTTTCCTTCCAGAGGTGCTGATCCCATAACCACTCTAGCAATCTTGTCGCACACTGATCCTTATGTTAGAATTTGCTTCCCCTGATCTTGACCTGAGACAGGTGCTATTCCTTAATGTGATATCATGTTGCCTAACTCTGCCTTAGTATCTACCGTAAGTATCTTAATACTCCATCAAAAATACACAAAATCATAATGGGATAGAAGATTTAAGATAAGATTGTGACTCTGCAAAAATTCAGAACGTACTATTAAATGACTATTTCCAAAAAAAGAGAGAGAGAGGCCATAGATTTTTGTGAGTTCTTCTGAGAAAAGCTTTGAAATTGTCCTAAAGAAAATATTGTATCTAGTTTATAACTGAACAAAGAAATTATCAAGTGCATAGCTAAGACCCACATATCAAGAATGATTGTGGAGCTATTATTTATTTCTGCTGGTTCCTGGTATTATTATAGCAGTTATTCTTGAGTGCTCACTGTAACAAGTGCTAAGAGCTCTGTTTGGATTATAAAATATAGGTTCACGGAAAGTAAATACACAACCCAAAGCCATAGAGCCAGAACTCATTGTTGGGCGGGGAGGACTCCAAAGCCTCAACTCTTATCTCTATTATGCCATAATGCCTCCAACATCTTGCATATTCAAGCTCCAGAGCTTAACTAGTATAATTACTTCACTAAGTAATTCGCAGGAGGTGAGAACAGAAGGCAGGTAGGCATGCCACATTCTCTTTGGCTCCTCTACTGCCTCTGATAACCAGGACATTGGACCTGCCTTCTAGGTGCTTAAGGATTCATCTACGCAGGATTTTGCCAGAAGTGACATACAGCACAAACCTGGGCTACAGCAATGGAAAGGTTCTTCTGCCCTCTTGTGGTTCAATGTGACTGCTACATATCCAAGCTCCATGAAAATGCACTGAAATACCTTATAAAGGCACTTGGCAGCAGGCACAAAACCGCAGGAGACAACTCTGACTGACCTGAGGTGGAGTAGATTTAATAACATGAAGTTCTGATTTTGCCACGGATCCATGCAAACTATTGCTTATGATAAGAAAGCTCATCCTAACCAGAGCTAAAAACAAACAAACAACAACAACAAAAAAAACCTGTAGTGTACAATAAGGAATATAACTCCCATTATCCATTTAGAAAAATGATAAAGGTTTAAAAACATTCTAAACCCCAAATAAAACTTCTGATCCTTGCTTTTTATACTCACTGATTTCAGAACTCTTTCTGTATCAGGATATATAGTTCCTCATTCTGCAGGTGCACAGCACACACCGAACAGGGGAACTATCGTGTATTTAACTTGTGTCCTACTGGTGAACACTTGAACTGCTTCCAAATGTTTGTTATTAAAAATGATGCTGCAAATAATGAGATGAATTCCTGGGAGTGGAAATGGTGGGTCAAACAGCACATTCACACTTATGCACCACTTCCCCTCTGAAACTTTCTCCCTGACTCTTCTGAAATCTCCCTGGCTGCTCCTGCTCCACCTTCTGCCCACACGGCCTTGCTTTCTCCTTAGTTGTCAGTTTACAGGGCTTTGGTCTCTGTCCCCCTTCATCCTACAATCCTTTCTTCTCTTCAGCATTGTCACTCACTCTTGTTTCCAGCTATCAGTTTTCTTCCTTGAAGACAACCAAGGTCATTACACTATTTTTAAATCCATGCTTCCAGAATTATTTTATCCACATGTATGCAAGTACAGATACAATATATATGCATATATATGTACAAATATGAACATATATACAATGTCCTTCCCCCTTCTACATAAATGGTTGCATTACAACCTAAATTGAGGCAATTTTAAGGGAATTCTGCAAGGCAGCAATCTTCAAAGGAGATAAAAGTGTGACCCTTAGCCAGGTGTTGAGGCACATGCCTGTAATCCCAGCATTCTGGAGGCTGAGATGGGAGAATCGTTTTGAGTTCTAAGCCAGCCTGGGCTACACAGTGAATGCAAGGCCAGCCTGGAATACACAGTTAAGACCCTTTCTAAACAAACAAACAAATTGTGGCCCCAAACATTTTTCAACCAGACAACTGAAGTGAATTCACAGGGGAAGGTCATATTAAAAACACCATCTACTGTTTCAAAAGGTTTCACAAAATAGCCATGAATTAACTGAAGGGCTAGAGAGGCAGCCGGTAAGTAAAAGATCAGAATCTAAATAAGATCTCTGACAGCTCTGGTTACCCACTTAT
This sequence comes from Dasyprocta punctata, assembly GCA_004363535.1. Classification (NCBI taxonomy): domain Eukaryota; kingdom Metazoa; phylum Chordata; class Mammalia; order Rodentia; family Dasyproctidae; genus Dasyprocta; species Dasyprocta punctata. The sequence continues at coordinate 91,868 of RJWM01002150.1, read as the reverse complement.
GAAAGGTTTTTTTTCTTCCCATTGTATGACTATATCACATTTTATTTATCCATCAACTGATGGACATATGGGTTATTTCCATTTTAGCTATTATGAATAATATCACTATCAACATTTGTGTACAAGTTTTAATGTGGTCGTATATTTCCATTGCTCTTGAGTTTAAACCTAGAAGTAGAATTACTAGGTCACATTGTAACTGTGCACCTTTTTGAGGAACTTCCAAACTCTTTTCCACAGTGGTTCCCCCATTTTACATTCCCACCAACAATATATAAGGGTTCCAATTTCTCCACAACCTTACCAGCACTTATTATTTGCCCTCTGGATTACAGCTAGTTTTAGAGTTTAAGTAGCATCTCTATTGGCCTAATTTGCATTTCTCTACTTTCGTTGAATGTATTTTTATATGCTATTGACCATTTGTCCTAAGTCCCCAACTTAGGAAGGAGTTCTGGGAGGACATTCCTAAGTTGGATTCATTCCTAGATCCAACAAAGAGAGTCTTATACAGTACACCTGTGAAAGCTTGCAACTCAAATATTCTTAAGTCAGGAATTTATATATCTTCTTTGAAAAAATAACTATTTATATTCTTGGTCCATTTGAAAAATTAGGTTGCCTTCATATTGAGTTATAAGAGTTGTACTTCTTGCCTTTCCCATATTTCCAATTCAGAATAAGATTCCTAAACACCTAGGAAAGCACTATCTTCTCTCTCTTGGGTGGTGACAGTGGTATGGTGCTGGGGATCAAACCTGAGGTCCTGCATATACATATGAGGCAAATCCTCTAAGACTGAGCTACATCACTAGCCACAAATATTCTTTTCCTGTATCAAGAAGTAACCATCAGAACTACAGATGCTCTTCAATTTACAGTAAGGTTAGAGCATGGTACACCATAATTAAACTGAAAATATAGTAAGTTAAAAATGCATGTGTTACGGTTCATGCATTGTATCAACTTGAGAAGTTTAGAAGTTTAACTGAGAGACTCAGCAGGGAGCCAGGGTCCTTACTTTGTAAATATCCTCATCCTGTGCAAAGGAAGGCAAGGAGTTTGTGAATGCTACACTTGCCCTGAAGTAGGGGGTGGCCTGTGTACAATATAAGGGAGAAAAAGAGGCTTGCTCTTACCCCTTTTTGCTCTGGCTGCTGCCTTGAAGTGTTGTCCCCGTGTCATGCCACCCTGCATTGGAACCAGCTGATTATGGACTGAAACCTCCAAGAACTGTAAGAAATAAACCTTTCCTTCCCTAATTTTGTGTGTTGGGTGTTTTGTCCCAGCAACCAGTGAAAGGACCTGCACATACATATAAGGCAAATCTTCTAAGACTGAGTTACATCACCAGCCAGGAATATTCTTTTCCTGTATCAAGAAATAACCATCATCTGGCAGGCGTGAGGCTGTGAGTTCGATCCTGGGTGCCGCAAAAAAAAAAAAAAAAAAAAAGGAATCAAAGAAGTAACCATCAGAACTACAGATGCTCTTCAATTTACAGTAAGGTTATAGCATGGTACACCATAATTAAACTGAAAATATAGTAAGTTAAAAATACGTGTAATATACCTAACCTAGCCAGGTATGGTGGTGCACATCTATAATCCCAACACTCAAGAAGCTGAACCAGGAGGATTATTGTGAATTTGAGGCCAGCCTAGATCCTGTCTCAAACAAACAAACTAAATATATATATATCTCCTACCAAATATCAAAGCTTAACCTAGCCTACCTTATTAAACATGTTCAGAAGACTTACGCTGTCCACCAGATGGGCAAAAGTATCTAACACAAAGCTTGTCCAATAATAAAGCACTGCATATCTCATGTAACCTAGGGACTACTATACTAACAGTAAACAACAGAATTGTAGTGTAAGTACATTTCTGCACTCTTGAAGACACTGGTTTAGGCAAAGACTTTATGAACAAAACCCCAATTTGCACAGGAACTATCACAAAGAATCAACTGGGATATCACTCTACTAAAAAGCTTTTTTGTACAGCAAGAGAAACCACCAACAGAGTGAAGAGACAACCCACAAGGTGGGAGAAAATGTTTGCCAGCTGTATCTCAGACAAAAGATTACTATCAAGAACATTTAAAGAACTCAAAAAAAAATCAGTCCTCCAAGATTTAAAGACCCAATCGAAAATGGGCATCTAAGATGAATACACACTTCTCAGATGAAGAAATATGAACAGCAAATAAATATGGGAAAAAATGTTCAACATCACTGGTCATTTGAGAGATGCAAATTAAAACAACACTGAGATGTCACCTCACCCAGAAAGAATGACTATTAACAAGAAATCAAGAAGTAACAAATGTTGGAGGGACTGTGGGGAAAAAGGAACTCTTCTGTATTGCTGGTGGGAATGCAGACTGGTGAAACCCCTGTAGAAATCAGTGTGGACATGCCTCAAAATACTAGGACTAGAGGTCCCATTCAACCCAGCTATTCCCCTTCTGGGTATCTTACCAAAAGAATTAAAAACATCATACCACAGTGATATATGTGCACCCATGTTTATAGCAGCACAATTTGTAATAACCAGAACTTGGAAACAACCTAAATGCCCATCGACTTAGGAATGGATAAAAAAGATGTGGTATTTTTATACGATGGAGTACTACACTACTATCAAGAAGGATAAACTGGAGACTTTTATAGGTAAATGGAAGCAACTTGAGACCATACTCACTAATGAAATAAATAAGACACACACGTGTAAACATCGTATTTTCTCATTAGTGTGAGAAGTGGAAAGAAACAACGTGTATATGTATATAAAAATAGTTAAGATAGTTATACTACTGATTTCTCTGAGTTCACTGAAGAGAAAGATTTGTGCTGGTATTGTTCGGACAATTAAGAATGGCATTTTAGATTTTTGCAAATCTTTTTTATTTCCAGCTTAATAAAAGAAATCTGGGTTCTATCTTCTTCTACATGCAATATGTTATAAATTGTTTGGAATAAAAGTACAGTATATGTAAAACTTTGTTCTCTCACAGATAAACAGAAAAGGGAGGAGCATTATACTAACCTTTTCAAACGATTCTGGATACCCTGCTTTGGTACTAACCAAAGCTCAAAAACTAATAGTTTCCTACAGGTTAGTCATAATATGGAATCTAGAACAATATTCAGACCTCATTACTTGTTGGCTTCAGAACTCACCAAACCCGGTACTTGTCACATTTTGGTGAGAAAATGTTTTAGCACTTGGGACTTGCATCAGTCTCAGGGTCACTCAGTAACAATGCAAAGCCCTGACATAGTCCTCATTCCTCTCTTGTACTTCTGTGCATCTGAGATGCTAATCATGGGTCACAAGGTTAAGAGTGATACCACAAAGCCTAAAAGGCTTATATTAGCTCAGTAAAAGGCTGAAAGTTATGAGGAACTTTAATGAATTATTTCTAATTACATTTTTTCATAAGGGAAAAATCTGTTCAGTGCTTGTCAGTCTGGCACTTATCACAAGTTCTGGAAGGAATTAACCACAAGCACTGAGGAATGACTGTACATCGATGAACATTTTCAGACCCTATTGTATTAAAATCCACTGCCTTCAAAGTATAAATAATTTAAAGAGCAAAATAAAAGATCGATAATAGGATATAGGGAGATAGATCTTTTACAAATGAGAAAAGGACCAAGCAAAAAAGACAGTGAGGAGGGAAGGGAAGGGGAAGCAAAATGATTTAAAGATACGTTACATACACGTATCAACTCCCCATGATGAATGTAATCATTATGTACTTTAAACATGAACTAATAAAAATTTTAAAAACCCATTGCTCTAGCTATACTTTGAATGGCTCTTCCAACCGTTCTAATTTCATAATATTGTAACAGTGGTCATTTGGGTATCCGTGGTTCACTGAGTTACACACACCTTCCAAAGTTTCACATCATTATACAACAGCAAAATATTACTTTTGTTAATAACACTGATATTACCAGAAAAATATTTAAATATTGAGGTGTCAGTATCATGGCAGCAGATACAAGTTTTTCAGAATTTTAATTTTCACTTGCAAACTCAAATTTTATCACCATAAAAAACAGTCCGTTGTTTCCTTTGAAGTGGCAACTCCTTTGTTTGTGAAAAGGTCTGCAAATACATATACCTAGGTAAACATAGATATGCCTATCAGTTATTTTTTCAAGTAAAAATTGTTTTCAAAAGCTAACAAAAATAAATAAATAAATAAATAAAATTAAAAAACAAGAACAAGAACAAAAGAGCAGTTAACTATGCTTTCAGTTCAATTACATGAGTGCTTTTCCTTGAGACAAAAATAAAACTTCAATGAGTTGTAGTGCTTTGTGTATATTTTACATTTCATTGCATTTGAGTAGAATAATCCACATTCAAAAATCAAATTCTAATGAAATGTTTCATGAATAACATTCTTAAGTAAAAACTGGCTTTAAAAAAAAAACACATGAGACAGGAAAAAATACAATGACAATTAATACAGTTGGGGGCCCCTGGTTGGATTGGTGCTATGGTGCTAGCAGACAGTGCAATAGGCAATCAGCATCTCAATACTAACGTTCCAATACTGTACTTCTGATCAAATTTTAAGAATCACTGTTTGTATAAAGGATAGTGGTCTGTTTTTCTTTGATTGGTTTTATTCTGTTCTATTTTGATTTTATTAGGTCTCATGGTATGGGCAACTATTTTGAAGAGAACAGGGGGCATTATGGTAGCCATTGCTGATTTTCCATTATCTTGTTTCGAAACCCTGAATCATTTTCACCGTTTTGACTGGTTTTCGTCTGTTTTATTTGGTTTGATTGAACTATGTCTGATGGTATGGACAGCTATTCTGAAGATAACAAGAGGCATTATGGCAGCCATTGTTGATTTCCTATTACATTGTTTTGAAATCCTGTATCACTTTTACTGTTCTGTTTTGACTGGCTTTATTCTCTTATTTTGTTTAGTTTCATTCTTTAAAAAAAAAAAAAAAAGACGGTGGTCTGCTTTGCTCAGAGATTCTGTATCTGACAAGCATGGCTCTCCTAGCTAAAACTACCAGTACATTCAGTTTTTCGCTTCAGATATTACTTATTGGTCTCATCCTTCAACATTTTTTCTATTGACTTCCTGCCTATTTCTCCTCATGACATTTTCCTTTCATTAGATTTTATATACTTTACGTATTATTTTTCTTGTAGTAATTAGCCTAGACATCTTACCTGCACATTTACCTTAACACAGTCTAAGTGAATTGATATATATAATCATACTACCAAGTACAAGAAAAATGTTTTAACTCAACACCTCTTAATTTTTTTTTGCGGGGGGTGTGCATTACTGGGGATTGAACTCTGGGACTTTGCATTAAGCAACATTCCCAGCCCTTGTTTTATATTTTAAAACAGGATCCCACTAAGTTACCCAGTGTCTTAAATCACATTCTCTATCGCTGGGACAAAATACCAACACCCACAACTTAATGGAGGTGAGGTTTATTGTGGCTCACAATGACAAAGGAAGAAGGAGGGAGATATTCTGTTGCAGGTCACGCCCCCAGTGACCCACCTCTTCCAACCATGTCTCACCTCCTAACAGGACATTCAGCTGTAAACTCATCAGTGGATTAATTTTCCATAAGGACACCACCCCCATGACCTAATCCCAGCTTCCAGAAGCCCCCACCTCTGAACCCATGAGACTTTTGGAGAACACTTCAGGTCCAAACCATAACACTCAGGCTGAATTCCAACACGGGATCCTCCTGCCTCAGCCTCTCACAGTGCTGAAATTACAGGTATGTCCCAGTGCACCCCTGACTTCTTAATTTAAATTATATCACTAACTAGTAGTATAGCTCCATCTCTTGGCTTTTATGATGTCAGATGCTAAATGGGTAATACTACCTTTTGTGGTATACAGCCAATATTATGTAGGTTTACTCACATGTTTACCACTTTATCATTCCTTCTTGCACCTTCCTTTGAAAGTCCTTTTACTGGTAGTGAATTTTCTTCAGTGTCTGCCTCATTCTCAAAAGATGGTTTCATGGCACATACAGATTTCTAGGTTGATGGCTGTTTTCTTTAAAAATAATAAGAACAGGGCCAGGAGTTTGGTTCAGTGGCTTAAGCACCTGCCTGGCAAGCACGAGGTTGTGAGTAAAATTTTAAAAAATAAAAATAAAAATAATAAGAACAGCTCACTGACTTCCAGTTTTTACTGCTACTCTTTAGAAGCCAACTACCCATTTAATTGTTATTCTTTGAAGGTATCACTTTTCCTGGCTATTTTTACCAAATTATAATAACATAAATTGCCCCATCCAAAGTGTATAACTTGGTGAATTTTGATATATTCATCAGTATCAGTAACATATGTACATTAATCTGTGAAACTATCACAACTAAGCTAGCGAACATACTGTGTTAGTCATTTTCCTATCACTGGGACAAAATACCCAACACTTAAAATTTCAAAGAGGTTTATTTGGCTCACAGTTCAGAGAGTTCACTCCATGGTCGGCTGGCTCCAAGGCAGAAAAATCATGATGGAAGAGTGTGGTGGAGGGAAGCTGCTTCACCCATGGCAGGCAATAAGCAGAAATAGGGAGGAGCCCAGGAGAAGACACACCCTTCCAGGTCACAACCTCAGTGACCCACCTATTCGGGTCAGGCCCCACCTCCTAACAGGACCTTTAGCTATAAACTCATCAATGGATGAATCCTCTGGTGAGTCTAGAATCCCCCCTGGTCTAGTCACCTACCGATAAGTCCCACATCTGAACACATGAGCTTTGTGGGGCTTTTTAGATTTGAACTGTAATATCCATCAATCTCATATTCCTTCATGCCTTTAAATTCACCTTTCCTCTTTACAACTTACCCCTGACCTGCTTTTTATCATTATAAGTTTGCATTTTATAGAATTCTGCATAAAGGGAATTATGTATTATAAACCCTGATGTCTGGCTTCTCTCAGCATAACTAAGATTCATTCATGTATCAATAATTCATGCATTTTAATAGCAATGTTCCACCATATAGATAAGTCACAATTTGTTCATCTATTTACCTATTGATGGATCTTGAGTTATTTCCATTTTTTGGCTATTATAAATACAGTTGCTAAAATCATTTCTATACAAGGGTTTTTTTTTTTTTGCGGCACCGGGGATTGAACTCACAACCTCGCACCTGCCACACAGGCACTTAAGTCACTGAGCCAAACTCCCAGCCCTGGTTTTTTGAGGCAGGGTCGCACTGTGTAGCTCAAGCCAGCCTTGCGCTTGCGTTGTAGCCCAAACAGGCCTCAAACTCACAACACTCCTCCTACCTCAGCCTCCCGCGTGCTGGGATTAAAGGCGTGTGCCACCATGACCGGCTCTCTATACAAGGTTTTACATAGACATGTTTTTATTTCTCTTTGAGTGGAATGATTGGAGGTACAATGGGTGAATGTTTAATATTCAAAAAATTGTGAAACTTTTTCAAAGTGGTTGTACCATTTTACATTCCCATCAGCAGTATAAAACTAGTATGGTTGTTCTACATCATTCCCAAGACTTGATATAGTCTTTCTGGTCAGCGTAGTATTTTACTGTGGCTTTAATTTGCATTTTCTCCTAACTTCTAATTATGTTCTCCATCTTTCCACTTACCTATTTTCCATCTGTGTATCTACTTTGTGAAGTTTCTTTTTGTACCTGCCCATGTTTGATTTTTGTGTGTGTGTGTGTGTGTGTGTGGCACCGGCAATCGAACTCACAACCTCGAGCCTGCCTGGCAGGCACGTAAGCCACTGAGCCAAACTTTCAGCCCTAGTTTTTTGAGACAGGGTTGCACTATGTAGTTCAGGCTGGCCTTGCGCTCCCGTTGTAGCCCAAGTCAGCCTCGAACTCACAACTCTCCACCTACATCAGCCTCCCAAATGCTGGGATTAAAGGCATGCACCACCATGCCAGGCTCCATGTTTGATTTTTCTTTGTTGCCTTTTTACTGAGTTGCATGAGTTCATTACATACTCAAAATGTACGTCCTTTGTGTGTATGTTTTGCAAAACTTCCCCCCAGCCTTTGGTTTCTTCCCAGCTTTGGTGTCTCTAAAATTTTGTAACACTGTTTTATGAAGAGCAAAAGTTTCTACTGCATTATTTTATTTTATTTTATTTTATTATTTTATTTTTATTTTAGTACCAGGGATTGAACTCATGACCTTGTACTTGCCAGGCAGGCACTTATGCCACTGAGCTATATCCCTGGCCCTCTACTTTATTTTAAAAGACAGGTCTTACTACTGGAGCTGACCTTGAACTCTTGGGCTCCAGTGATCCTCCTGTTTTGGCATCCAAAGCAGCTGGGACCACATGAGTGGGCCACCACACTTAGCAAGTTTTTACTTTTAATGAGGTCCAATATATATTTTTTTAAAATTCAGCAGAGTGTGCTGGCACAGTCTGGAGGCTAAGGCAGCAGGATCACTGGGAGTTCCAGGCCAGGCTGAGCTACACAGAGAAACCCTGTTTCAAAATTTAAACCAAAAAGAAAAGCTTTATGTTCCCTATTTAAGAAATCTTTATCAAATTTAAGGTAACTAAGATTTCTCTCCAATATTTTGTTCTATGAGTTTTATAGTTTCAGTTCATCCTTCTAGGTATGTGATTCATTTTAAGTTAATTTTGTATATGGAGAGAGATGATGAGTAAACACTCATTTTTTGTTTGTTTGCTTGCAACCATTTATTGAACAAGATCATTCTGTTTCAATTAAACTGCTTTGACATATTTTCAAAAATCAACTGGCCATATATGCCTGGACTCTTTTCTGATCCACTGATATATACATCCATCTTTATACCAATACCACTCTATCTACTATATAATGAATTCTAAAAGCAGATTCTCCAACTTGATTCTCTTTTGACACAGTTTTAACTAATCTAAGTTCTCTAGACTAAATTTAAAAATCAGTTGTCATGTTCTACCAAAAAAAAAAAAAAAAAAAAAATCCCAGCACTCGGGAGGCAGAGGTAGGAGGAGCATTGTGAGTTCAAGGCTGCCTTGGGCTACAACGCAAGTGCAAGGCCGGCCTGAGCTACATAGTGTGACCCTGCCTCAAAAAGCTACGGCTGGGAGTTTGGCTCGGTGGCTTAAGCGCCTGTCTGGCAGGCGTGAGGCTGTGAGTTTGATCCCTGGTGCCGCAAAAAAAAAGAAAAGGATAAAAACTGAGACTTCTGCAATTTTGTTTGAGAATAGAGTTCTAAAACAAGCTGGGAAGATTCAATATCTTACCGATGACGTCTTCTGACCATGAACATGATATATCTATTATTCTTTAATTTCTCAAAGCAATATTTTGTGGGTTTTAGGGTACATGTTGGCCATTCTGCTCGCTAAAGAACTTCCTCTGCTAACAAAATTCTCCTAATTATCATGCAATATATAGGTATACAGAAACAATTACCCAATCATACTGAGTTGCAACTTTTATTTCCTCTCTTCACCACTGACCTCTCTTGCAAAGGCAATCATTCTATTATGTTTAATATGTTTGTATATATAATTAAGTCTTTTATATATAAGTTTAATTCTTATCAATTATATTGAGAAATAACAAATAATTGCATTAATTTGAAGAGTTATAACTGTTATACACATTCACAAAACTAACACCACAATCAATATAAGGGCATTTTCATCAATCTCAAAAAATTCCTGGTGCCCTTCTGTGATCCATCACTCTTCACCCCAGGCAATTACTGATCTGCTTTTAAGTTACTAATAATTAGTTTCCATTTTATATAAATGAAACCATATAATATATACTCTTTGTCTGGGAGGGTTTGTTTCCTCAGAATATGAGTTTGATATTTATCCATGTCTCAAGTTTGTTTCTTTATATTGCTGAATAGTACTGCATTGTATGCACAGATATATCACATTTTGTCTGCCCATTCACTTAGTGATAGACACTTAGAGTATTTTCCAGTTTGGGGATATTGGGAATAATGCTGTTATCAGCACTGAAGTACAGGTCTTTATGTAGACAGATGTTTTCATCTTTCTTGCACAAATACTTAAGACTGGAATAACTGTATCATTTGGCAAGTAAATGTTTATTGGTTTGAGAAACTGCCAAGCCAGTTTTCAAAGTGGGTGTACTGTTTCACATCTGCAATCATAATACATGAAGAGCTTCACTGGTTTCATATACCTAACAAAAATTTGTTACGTTTTTTAAATGTTAGCCACTCTGATGGGGATGTAACATTGTGGTTTTGTATTTCCTGATGATTAATAAAGCTGAGAATATTTTCAAGTCTTTATGAGTCATTCTTCTATCAAGTTCTATAAAGTGTGTCTTCAAATCTACTCAGCTTTGATTAAGGTGTATAGAGTCTTACTAAAGTTATAAAAACTATATACCTTAGATACAAATATATACAAGGAGCCGGGCGTGGTGGCGCACGCCTTTAATCCCAGCACTCGGGAGGCTGAGGTAGGCGGAGCGTTGTTGAGTTCGAGGCCGGCTTGGGCTACACCGCGAGTGCAAGGCCGGCCTGAGCTACATAGTGCGACCCTGCCTCAAAAAACCAGGGCTGGGAGTTTGGCTCAGTGGCTTAAGTGCCTGCCCTGGCAGGCGTGAGGCTGTGAGTTCAATCCCCGGTACCGAAAAAAAAAAAAAAAAACAACAAATATATACAAGTATTGAAGATACTGAATACTGTAATTTGGAGCACTGAATTTTTTCCCATTCTGTGGCTTGCCTTTTCATTCTCTGGATAGTACTGCATATTTCAAAGATTTTTTTTTTTTGTGGGGGGTACCAGGGATCAAACTCACAACCTAGCACTTGCCAGGCAGGTGCTTACACTGAACTAGATCCCTGGCCCTATATTTTGAGACAGGGTCTCACTATGTGGTTCACGTTGGCCTTGAACTCACTTTGTAGCCCAGGCTGGTCTGGAACTCACAATTACCCTCCTGCCTCAGCCTCCTGAGTGCTGGGATTAAGGTGTGCGCCACCATGCCTGGCTAGAAAATTTTAATTTTGGTAAAGTTTATCAGTTTTAAATCTTATGGTTCATGGTTTTTGAAGCCTATCTAAGAATCTTTGTCTTTCCTTTTAATTTACAGAAATAAAACTACTTTGTTTCCTTTTTGTTCATTTGAGACAAGGTCTCACTCTGTAATTCAGGCTGGCCTTAAACTCTACATAGCCCAGACTGGCCTCGAACTCACTGATCCTCCTGCCTCAGACTCCTGAGTGCTTGGATTACAGGTGTCCACTCAAACACTGGGGAACGGGGGTTGGGTTTTTTTTTTTTTTTTTTTTGCAGATACTTGCTATCTGTATAGTCCAATCTGATATATAACCCAGGCTAGCCTTAAATTTGTGATGAGTACAAAGGAGAATAGTTATATTCTGGGCTAAAGCACATGTATATACTTAAGTCAATTTATTACTAGATGGCTCTCCAGAATGGTCATATCAGTCTACTGTCCCATCAGCAGAGGACATAGGTTACAGTATTTTTACATTCTAGCCAACATTTGATATTATCCACTTTTCTAATTCTTTTTTTTTTTTTTTTTTTTTTTTTTGCGGCACCGAGGATTGAACTCACAACCTCGCGCCTGCCAGGGCAGGCGCTTAAGGCACTGAGCCAAACTCCCGGCTACTTTTCTAATTCTTGTCAGTCTAAGAGGTATAAAGTGATGCTTGTTGCTGTTGTTATTGGTACTGGGGTTTGAACCCAGTCCCTCACACATGCTAGGCAAGTCCTCCACTACTGATGTACATCCCCAGTCCTTTTAAAGAATCTTTATTTTGACATAGGATCTCACAAAATTGCCCAGTCCTCCTGCCTCAGCCTCCCAAACAACTAGGATTATAGTGTGCACCACCACAACTAGCTACTGTTTTAATTTCTATATTTCTTATAGCCCATGAGTTTGGTTATCTCTTCACATGCTTAGTGTATGAGTTTTCCAATTCTATAAATTGCCCATCAAACTTTTTGTCTACTTTATTGAGATTGTTGCCCTTTACTTTTTGACTGCCAAAGTACCCTGTACATTATATATCAACCCCTGTGAATTTTAAATACTTAAAATTTCTTCTCCCAGGATATTAACTTTGACTAGTGACCCGACTATCACCTATTCCTTAAATTTGATTTAAACAAATTCATCCTCGGTGAATCCAAATCATTCACCTTTCAAGGCCATACTGATTTTGGAGATAAGTCGGAAGTTGCATGTTGTCAGATTTGGTGAATAAGGTGGAGAGGACACACAGGTCTTCCAGAACTGCTCTGGAAAGTGCCAAGGACCATGGGATAAGTGTGTTCAAAATTAGAGGGGACATTCTAAGGAGAGTTAATGGCAATGTGTCTTTTTTTTTTGTCTTTTTGAGACAGGGTCTCACTATGCAATTCAGGCTGGCCTTGAGCTCATATGTAGCCCAGGCTGGTCTCAAACTTGCAACAATTCTCCTGCCTCAGCCTTCTGAGTGCTGGGATTACAGGCATGCACCACCACACCAGGTAATGTGTTTTTTGTTTTTTGGTTTTTTTTTTTTATACTGGGAATCAAACTTACAACCTTGCACCTGCCAGGCAGGCACTTAGGCCACTGAGCTAAATCCCCGGCCCTATTTTTTAAGACAGTCTCACTATGCAGTTCAGGCTGGCCTTGAACTCACTTTGTAGCCAAGGCTGGTCTCGAACTCACAACGATCCTCCTATCTCAGCCTCCCAAGTGCTGGGATTAAAAGCATGCACCACCATGCCCAGCTTTTTCGGTTTTTTTGAGACGAGGTCTCGCTATGCAGTTCAGGCTGGCCTTGAGCTCACTTTGAAGACCAGCTTGGTCTCGAACTAGCAACAATCCTCCTCCCTCAGCCTCCTGAGTGCTGGGATTACAGGCATGCGCCACCAGGCCCGGTGGCAATGTGTCTTTTATTGTAATAAATTTTTAAAATTTAAAGCCAGGTAAGGTGGCACACACCTGTAATCCCAGCACTCAGGAGGCTGAGGCAGGAGGATCACCATGAGTTCAAGACCAGCATGAACTACACAGTGAGACTCTGTCCCAAAAAACAAAACAAAACAAAACAAAATTTTAAACATTCACCATATACTAGTTTCCTTTTTCATCATGAAAAAATTCAATAGATAATTTTATTATTATAAAAAAGAAAAAGTACCTCATAATGTTAAAGACATTTATATTCAAACTTCAAAGTGTCCTCTAAGATCCTCAGAAAAAAGATAGCATCATCCTCTCCAATACTACTAAACCATAACTTAGAATTCACAACATAGCAGTCATCTGAGCCCAGAAGCTTCTTCTGCTTGAATTTGTTTGACCCTCTCTGATGCTAAGCCAACCAGCACTGGTCCTCTGATACTGAAGCACAGAAACACTGCTACAGAAAACCTACTCAGGGGCCAGGGATACAGCTCAGTGGCACAGAGCCTGCCTGGCAAGCATGAGATCCTAAGTTGTTTTTTTTTTGTTTGTTTGTTTGTTTTGTTTTGTTTGCGGCACCAGGGATTGAACTCACAACCTCGCGCCTGCCAGGGCAGGCGCTTAAGGCACTGAGCCAAACTCCCGGCCCTGGTTTTTTGAGGCAGGGTCGCACTATGTAGCTCAGGCCAGCCTTGCGCTGGCGTTGTAGCCTAAGCCGGCCTCGAACTCACAACGCTCCTCCTACCTCAGCCTCCCGAGTGCTGGGATTAAAGGCGTGCACCACCACGCCCGGCTGAGATCCTAAGTTTGACTCCCAGTATCACCCCCCAAAAAAGAAAATAACCTATTCAAAATTAAACATCTAAGAGGCTTGACAGACGGAAGAACAGAAATGCTGTAAATACTAGATAGTTAGCTAACACTGCTAAAGACAGCAGGGAATTAGTAATAAACCACTGAAGCTTCCCTACAGCACTTCTTAGTAACACCACCTTACCTCCAAATAAACCTCTCAGGTCTTCTTTTGGAGGACTTTCTTCCTTTCTTCTAATCTTTCTCCTCTTCCTTTCTTAACCCTCCTCCTCACACTTCCTACCACTTCTTCTCTGTGCTCCTTTCCTCTCTTTCTATCAGGTGGAATAGAAAATCAAATCCTCTCTTCATCATTTATTATACTCTTCCAAAAAAAATTACTGTGCATCTTAAAGCTAGAAATTCAGATTTCAACTCCATTTCCAATAATTAGTTGTGTAACCTTGATAAATTAAACTGTGCTACAGTTTGCTCAACTAGAAAATGGGAATATAATGACATCTTCACAGAACTGTAGCAAGAGTTAAATCAGATGAGATAAAATTTGTGAATTGTCTAGCCTAATACCTGCCACACAATGCATCTTCCACAATGTTAATTTCTTTTCCTTCCTAGGAAAATATTATCTGAGCCTTTGTTGCATTTTCTATGAGACATGAGACCTCTGTTCCTTGCACATATTTTCTGCACAGATGAATCACCATTCTGAATACCAAGAATGCCTGTCATACACAGCACGGCTCGAATGGCTGCTTATCTTAGGTAGTTTCCTTGACTTTAAAAACAAGTGAAGCTGGATGTGAAGGCACACGCCTATATTCTCAGCACTTGGGAGGCTGAGACAGGAGAAGCAGGTGTTCAAGACCACTCTAGGTTACACAGCGAAGTCAAGGCCAGGATGGATTATATGGTGAGGCCCTGTCTCAAAAAACAAAACAAACAAACAAAAAGTGCAGAGAAATATGAATACACTCTTGAAATATAATTAGTGATAATTATAAGCTAAACATTTAAGAAACACTTAAAATTCTATGTAAAACAATAAAAGATAAGACACTATAGTTTAAAACTTGGCTTGAAACTGCTTAATAGTTTGGGCCATGAGAAATAAATGAACTACCTCATGGGAATAATTCTCAAGTTAGGGTTTAAGTTAAGACCTCAGCATAACGGCAGGCTAGCGCCAGTTGCCTCTTCCAACTCATTTTAGCCTCAGACCTAGAGACAAACTACTTAAGTGGGTTCCATACGGCCATCCAGGAGATGTGCGTAAAAACAGAACTACTTTAGCAAAGACAACTCACTGGGAATCAGGACAGGCCACACAGTGTATCCTGAACCATGCTCAGGTTACATAAAATAGCTAAAAGAAAAACATGACCACTGTGTACTAGTTTCAATCTACAGCCAAGAACAGAATTTACAACCCGGGTGCTATCAATGTCAATCCTTCAAGTGCAAATCAGTGACACAAGGAACACTGAGTGAACAGAAAAAAATCAGAAGGGTCAGGCTATGTGAGGAACACTACACAACACACGAAATCAAATGCACAGATGAAAGAAAGGGATCAGGAGTCACTGAGTAGAAAAAGAAGCCAAAACTTTAGTTAGGTGCAGATTCAATACCAAATATTAAGAAGACAAAGTTTCATTAAAGAAAATAAAACAAAGACAATACTGAAATGAGCACAGAAAATTCAAAAGTAGAGATGAATGTTTTGAGAGCAGAAGAAAAAAAAAACAACTTCAGCACCAAAGCCTAAGGCAATAAGTGCAAAATTAGAGTGTAATACACTATGGAAATTAAAAAGAACAAAAACCTTCAAGAACTAGAAGTATGGGTGTAGTGTGGGTTTTTAATTGAATAATAGCACATTCTCACTGGGCTTAAAAAAAGAATTAAGATTTGCAATGGCATGCAGTTAAAAAAGGAAGGAGGAAAAAAAAAAAAAGGATGCTTGCAGCCTAGCGCAACTAAAAAGTTAAGTAATCTCTAAGCAAAAGTCCCAGAAATGTTCAGATTACACTCACCACTCATCTCTGAAGACAATGACAGCATTGCAGCTGCATGACAAACCATAACTGACCTGCAACAGGCTGTTCCTGGGGTGGACTAGAGTGACTATACTTACTGGAGTCTTCCCACTGGAGTAAGTGCAGCTTCCATGCAGAATAATACAAAAATCCCAGTACCAGAAAGAGGCAGAGGGCTAGCAGCAGATTACGCACAAATACCAGGAGTCCCATCTTCACATGATTTACAATTGTCTACATGATCTAAAAGGAAAAAAAAAAAAAGATCTTAGAAGTTAAAGCAATCGAGGAGTGGCGGTCATGCCATGGCATCCTCCAACCCACTCATCTTCACCTCAGGGGGCAGCTTCAGCATCACCTAGCACCCAAGCAAGTCATCCTGGCAGTCATGCTGATAGCCTCCCCCATCCCCAACATCCAGCCATTGGCCAAGCTCTGGCCACTGTGGCCTCCCAAATGAACCTTACATTCTAACCCAACCATCACTATCCTAGTCCACACCATCACTGTAACCAAAAAACCAATTTCCCTGCCTCCAAATTTACAATCTCCAGATCCATTTTGTGCACAGCACACATAGTCATCTCCTTAATAACATAAAATCTGATAAAGTTATTTCCCTGCTCAAAGTTCCTTGTATTACTTTTCCACTGCTACTGAAATAAGGTACTGAACACCCAACAGTCTAACCAACACAGATTTCTTATGTCAGGGTTCCGAAGCCCAGTGTCTGGATGCAGTGTGGCTTAGCAAGGTCCTTTGCTTAGAGTCTTACAAATCCAAAACCAAGGGACAGTGGGGATGGGCATCTTTCTCAAGGCTCTGGAGAAGAATCCACTCTCCGCTCATTCTGGCTATTGACTTACCTTAGTCCTTACAGCTGTGGGACTGAGGCTCCCATTTCCTTGCGGGTTCATCGAGCAGGGGCCCATACACCCTCTTCACACAGCTCCCCTTCAGCCACGACAGGCTAAGTCTCTCAGTCATTGAATCTCTCCAATTTACCCTTCTATAGCGTCCTGCTTTTGCTTTCAGATGCAGTTTCTTTGCTTTTTAGGGCTCAAGTGATTGCATGGATCCATGTGAATAATTTGCCTATAAAGGGACACAGCCTTCATTATATCTGGAAAGTCCCTTTTTGTATGTCAGGCAACATATTTATAGGGTCCAGGGGTTGACATCTGGACATCTTTAGGGGGCCATTTTGCCTAACCTACCTCTCATTCAATTCTCAATTCCTCTGAATAAAGTAATTGCCCCCTAAAGCCTGGCAGCACCTGACTGAGCCCTGACTCGCTCTTTAACCCATCCCCTACTTCTCCTAGCCCAGTGACAGTGAACTTTTATTAGAGTGGCCCACTGCAGCACACGTGCCATAAGTTCGCCACCTAACACCACCTGTGCTGTGCACCAGTCATTCTTGGCTTCGCTGAAGGCTGCCTTGTTGTTTCTCTCCTCGAAGCTATCTGGAATCCATCCTCCACTCCCACTCCATGATGTGGGACATCTTGTACATACTCTGAAACCTTGAGCCAAGAAGACCTCCCACGATCCGACCACTCCCCCACCCCGCCCCAAACTCAACCAGATGTCCCAGCCCAAAACAACTTAAGAAAAATAATAATAATGTGACAAAAAGTTATTGTGTGTCTAGAAAAATCAAGAGGAACCAACGAAAAACCATTAGACCCAACAGGAATTGAGAGGACTGGATGCTTCCATTTCTGACCTTGGAATTTTGTTGTTGTTTTTAGGAGGGGGCCTTACTACATTGCCCAGGTTGATCTAAAACTCCTGGGTACAAATGATACACCTGCCTCAGCCTCCCAAGCAGCTGGAACTAAAAGAACAGACCACAATGGTCCTCTTAGAATTGATAGGAAATTTAATAAAGTAGGCCTTCTCCAACATCCAACTAGAAAATGTAAGGTGAAAATACTGCATTTGTGATGGCAACAAAATCTATAAAATACTAAAACTTGGAAAGAAATGGGTAAGGCTTTCACCAAAGACAAATCTGAGTAAACAAACATAACAGGTTATTGAGAATATTCAATACTGGAAATATGTCTGTCCTCCTAAAATGTCAGTTCCCTATAAATTAATTCTTTTTTTTTTTTTTTTTTTTTTTT
>RJWM01002150.1:24542-73813 GCA_004363535.1 Dasyprocta punctata | reverse complement strand
CGACCCTGCCTCAAAAAAAAACCAGGGCTGGGAGTTTGGCTCAGTGGCTTAAGCGCCTGCCCTGGCAGGCGCGACGTTGTGAGTTCAATCCCTGGTGTTGCAAAAAAAAAAAAAAAAAAAAATCCACGATTTGAGACTGGGTGAGGTGGTGCACACCTCTAATCCCAGCACTCAGAAGGCTGAGGCAAGAGGATCTTTGCTAGTTCAAGGTCAGCCTGGGCTACAAAGCGAGTTCAAGGCCAGCCTGTATTGCATAGTGAGACACTGTCTCAAAAAGAAAAAAGAAATCCATGATTTGGTTTGTATAGTACTTGGCTCTTAAGATTATCTGAAGAGTGCATACCTAAGCCAAGAAATTTTTTCATTGAAAAATAATGAAATAATCTGAAAACATGTGGAAAAGTGTGGTGGCAGTGGGAAGAGCTAAAATTCAGTTTCTTCTACATGTTCACAATACTTTTCTTTTTTTGGTACTGGTAATTGAACTCAGGACCTCAGGCTTGCCAAGCAGGTGCTGCACCACTGAGCTAAATTCTTGCTCCCAACCTGTTTTTTTTTAATTGACCAGGCTGGCCCCAGACTCCAGACCCTCCTGTCTCAGACTACCAAGTGCTGGGGTTATAGGCAGATGCAGGTACATAGGTCACAACACGTTCTGACAGCAGGCACTGTGTATGTGGGTTTGTCCCAGCCCACCAAGCAGGCAGTGCTCTAGCCACAGATACCAGTTGGGTGTTCTCTAACTCAGTTTTGTTCTGAAATCATCTACCTGTAGCTTCTTGTCTTAGTTACTTTTCTCATTGCTGAGACAAAATACCTAACACCCAAAGTTAAAGGGGGAAAGGTTTGTTTAGCTCACAGTTTATAGAGGTTTTGGCCCATACTTGGCTGGCTCCCAGGTAGTGTGGCAGAGAAAAAACAGTTCATCGTGGGCATAAAGTAGCAAAACAAGCAAGCGACAAGACAAGCCTCTTTCTGTCCCTTATACTGCGTCCAGGCCACCAGGATTTGGGCAGTGCCAAACCAATCAGTGGACTGATTTAATAATTGCCCACCCTTAAAGCTAGCACCCTTAATCCTAGCATTTCACAATGAATCAATCACACACTCTGTATTCAGCCACCTCTGAAAAGTCCCACCTATGATCTGCATGAGGCTTTGCAGGGACATCTAGACATAAACCGTAACACATCAGATCCCACAAGTTGAGGGCTCAGTTCCAGAAGACTCTCTGACCACTTCAGATGCCAGGCACAAGTTCCAGGTCATTAATCTACACTTCTGACCCACTTAAAAAAAAAAAAATCAGTGCTATCACAACTCCCTCTAGGTTTAATCAATTTGCCAGAGCAAATCACAGAACTCAGGGACACGTTTATTCATATTTACTAGTTTTATTATAAAAGACATCACAAAAGATATGCATTAAAAGACATATAGGGTGAAGGATAGGAGAAAGGACCCAGAGCTTCTGTGTCTTCTCTGGTGATGCCATCCCAGGAATCTTCATGAATTCTGCCATCTGGCAGCTTTCTAAACTCTGTCCTTTTGTATTCACAAAGGCTTCATTACTGATTACATCAGTGGCCATGAGTGACTGACTTTAACCTACAGGTTGCCTCCCTCTGCTGAAGATTGGGCAATGGGGAAAGTTCCAACACAGACTGCTACCTTAGTCTTCCAGATCAGCCCCTTTCCTACTCATCATCCTTACCTTGCCCTAATCCCGTCCTGCCCTAACCCTAACACTTGGGGCTGCCAGACACAGTTAACTCCCTAGTCTCCCAAAAGAGATTACTCTGGAGATCCCAAGGTCTTAGGAGTTCTATGCCAGGAAACGGGACAAAGATCAAATATGTATTTCACAATATCTCATACAAAAATTTGCCTTCTCAAATTCAAAACCAACTCAAAGGTGTAACTATTAAGATAGATGGGTACTGAGGCACAGACAATGGAAGAGTCTAGAAATTAGCTCTCACATATAGATACACACAAACATATGATAGAGTACACTTTATATACACATATACATAAATTCATTCTATGATAAGCATGTAAGTATAAAAAAAAAGGGGGGGAAGACCTGGTAGGCTACATAGCTAACTTCCGGCATGGTTACTCTGGGGAATAGGATGGGAGCATGAGAAGTGATCATGGGAAAACTTCACCTCTTTATGTACTTCTGAATCGTCACAAGTATTGCCTCCATAATTTTTTTGTTATTAAAAAATAAGCAACACATTGTAAAAGTGTAAGTTGGTAGGTTCTTTGGGGAGCAATTCTGAAGTTATCTATTGAAATTTACAATACTTGTCGCCTTGACCCAGCACTTCTATGGCTTTTCCCTCAAGCGGTATTTCAACACACAGTGAAAAGGATGCATAGAGGGTGCTCCTTAGTAACTCTGACTATAAGAGCATAACAATCTGAACAATGCAGGTGCCCACTAACTGGGAGCCAACAAACAAATGACAGTGCATCTCCCCAGTGCTATCAGTGGGAGTGCTGGCAGGAAACCACATGCACAGGGATATACGGAAGGAAGTTTAATGACAGCATTTTTATACCCTTGTGATACCCTTGTGAGCAGGGTTTAAAGGTATCACAAGGAATAATGACACGCCCAGAGACTAACAATATCAGGAAGCTATTTCTAACCTTTGGCCTGAAAGGGCAAGAGGAGAGAAGGGTGTCACCCCTGCAGGTCAGCAAAAGCTGACTGGGGAGATAAGGCTGCCCAGTGGGAGCAGTGGTAGGAGGAGAATGGCAGCTACTAGGACTGTGGCAAGGTGCGTGGCAGGATAAAGAGTACCATGATCTCTCCCATCTCTTGTCCTCTTATAACCTGTTAGTGCATTTTATCAACTAATCCAAGTGGGAGAAAAGGGCAAGGGAGTCAGATGTTGCCATTCACAAGGGGTCAGTGCCCAGTGCACAGAGGAAAGAAGGTGGATGATGGCTCTGTGAGGGCAGGGAATGCAGAAAATGATGCACTAGTCAGAAAGCATGAACTACATACCAACAAGCAGAAAATGCCTAGTACAGACTGCTAAGTGAAAAAAATTAGTTCCGGACTAGCATGTCTGGTAACAAGGACAATAGTACCATTTAAAAATTAAGTACTAAGCACGTACATGCAAGAATAGGTACCAAACTACTGAAAATGATTATTGCTGAAAAGTGGGCATTGAAGGGATGCTTTTCACAATCTACTTACTCATATATTTAATTTTTATATTTATAAAAATGCTAGGGCCAGGGATTTAGCTCAGCAGTGTAAGTGCCTGCCTGGCAAGCACGAGATCATGAGTTTGATCCCCGATACACAAAACAAAACAAAACAAAATAAAAATAGCAAATGTACAGTGTTTTCAAAATCAAACAGAAATCAGAGACTTGCATTTCCAACAACACAAAGGACCAGATATCTGGTCCAACCTGAAAACAACTAAAAATTTTAGGTAAAATCAGCCTGCCTATAAAAACGCAAATGGTTCTTGAAAGTTTTTACTTTTCTTATAGAACAGGGCTGAAGTGGCTGGTGTCACTTTCTGTCTTGAATGTAGATGTGATTTCTAAACTGTCACAGCCTGTTAGTGACCACAACCCAAGGCTCTGGCAGACACTCAACAGTCAGTGAAACAATAAATTTACTCATTCATTCAACAAATGTAATGGTGAGGAGGATGAACCAATCCACTATTTTGTTTGTTGAGAGTAGAATAAATACAATAAAGAAGAAACTGATTTTCAAAAGTGGACAACACACAAAGGTACAAATAAGAACCAGAAGAAGTTCAAGCCTCTAAGACAAGAACAAAAACATTCAAAGATCTTTAGAATCTCATTTCTGCCAGGGATGGTGATGCACGCCTGTAATCCCAGCACTCGGGATGCTGAGGCAGAAGGCTGCAAATATGAGGCCAGTTTGGACTACTTAGTGAGTTCAAAGTCAGCCTGAAATACACAGTGAGAACCTGTCTCAAAAACAAAACAAAACAAAATAAAACAACAAAAAAAGAAATATCATTTCAAATTCAGTGTTAGGACAAACTTTTGACAAAACTTTCTAGTGGTGGGACTACGCCAGAGAAAAACACAATTATGCATTGCTAGTGGTAGAAGGGATTTAGTAATAACAGAATTGCACAGACTTTTTATACTTTAACCCAACAGTCTCACTTCTAAGAAAATATTCCAAAGTCCACTGACAAAGATATAAAGTCTTATCAAAATGACCATTTATTACATACAGCACTTTTTGCAACGTAGCAGATTAAGTCTAAATCTTCCAACTGTCCCCTTAGAGGACCATAAACTATGGTACACCCACAAAATGAAGTATCACACAACCACAAAAAGAAAAGAGCCCTTGCCTTCTCTTTCTTTCTATACAATTCAATTTCAGAATCATCAGTCTTTAGGGAGAGAACAAGGCAGGCACACATGCCTAGGACAAAGGGGCAGAGAGGGCATCTGACCAAGTGAGAGGTCAGGAGATGGGCTAACAGGTAATTTAGGACTGACCATAGAAATACATACATTAAAATGGCAGGAGGATTTCTCAGTGATGGAGAAGGAAGTTACAAATATGGAAAGGGAAGGGCTGGCATTTAGTTCAGCGGCACAAGTGCCTGCCTGGCAAGTGCGAGGTCATAAGTTTGATCCCTGATACCAAATACGGAAAGGGAAAAACTTGAATTTTTTGTGTTTACAAGATTTGGAGGTATCAGTGTAAACTGATGGTTTGGTTGGTTGGTTGGTTGGTTTTGAGACAAGGTTTCACTATGTAGTTCAGGCTGGCCTTGAACTCACTATGTAGCCCAAATCGGCCTTGAACTCTTGGTGATTCTTCTACTTCAGTCTCCTGAATGCTGTGTGTGTACCACCACACCTGCTTTGATGGTTTTCAATATATAAAGACATAAAAATAAATACAGATGCAGGTAGCATGTGTGCACATACATGCATACATTCAATCTGTCCACTGAAAGGATGCAAAATCAGTCATTATATCCAATAGCAATGAGTATATCTAGCACCAAGGTGTTGAGTTTTAAATACCATTCACTACTACAGGAAGCAGGGATCCCCAAAAGAATGGCTGGTTTCACACCTGATGCACAACATGCACAAGATAAGCCTGAACCATCTTGTGTCTCACAGTAGGAAAATGCTCAGAGTGAGAATATGTCAAAAAAAGAAAAAAGTCAGCTTTGAGAGCCTTATTCTGGCCAGATCTAGAGCAATTTAATATCAAGATAAATACTGATAATAATAGACTGCAATCCACTAAATAAGAATCTAATAAATACTGAGAATAGAAAGTTCTCTTTAGAGTTAAATACCAACTAATGAATGTAGAAGGAACAGTATAATTACATGTAAAGTCACCATTTAGCAACAATTATAGCAATAATTCAGCAAAAAATACCAAAATTAATGGGTAAAAGTTTTATGAGAACCAGTATATTACATGGTTTTTAAGTAACTCCTCAGAAAATATTAGTTACAGAGGAGAAAAGAGTAACTTTACAATAAGGAAATCTGCAGATATCATCCCAGACTAGCCAAAGGAATTATTTGCAACAGTGCTGCAACTTTTTTGTAATCCTTAAATTACTTCAAAATGAAGAGTTAAAAAGGAAAAATAGTTTTAAAGTAAATGTTCAAAATAACCTGCTCGAATACTTAAACAAATGAAAGTTTACATGGTTACTTAAAATGTTCATGAAAAAATTTTAATGATACAGGGAAATGTTTATGATACAGTATTGAATGAAAAAGCTGACACACCTGGGTTGAGGATATAGCTGAGGGGTTGAGGGCTTTCCTAGCACGAACAAGGCCCTGGATCTGATCTATAGCACCAAAGAAAAGAACTGATCTGGGTATAATATACTCAACTACGAGAAATAACAGTGAATCTTTTACTTACAAACTCAATTCATTCACAAGGACTAGCTGTAACTCAAAATGGTTGTAAGTCAAGAATATTTTCCCATAATAATGGATATATCCATAATGTGTTGTGCTCCGCAAAGGAACCCTTAACTAACCTTTTCACAATAAAAAAGGGTTGTACATGTGTAACCAGAAACACCAGTAATTTTCCTATTGTAGTCACCGAAAAGTTATAAAATGTGCCTAGTTTACCAGAAACAACAATTTCATACTACATTCATTATTCAAGTTGACATCTTTGGCTTGCAGAAAGAGAGGATAAAATGAAGAGTGCTTATTGTCTGGAAAGAGTCCCCATCCATAAGAACATCAGAAATCTGGCTCTCTGGTGTCTTTTCTCTCTGTGGTCCACTAGGATCTGCTTCTGGCTCACTAGGTCTCAACCTTTTCACAACTAAAAACTGGTTTAGGTTGTCTGTTTCTCCTTTTTCTCCAATACTGCTCCATAGTATGATATGACACTGTCATTAAGCAAGCAAATGCAACGACTGACTTTTTCTCTGGGTGGGTCTCCTCTGCAAATGTTTGTAGCTCTGTCCATTTTTTCAGAATTTCCTTTATTTCAGAAGAAGGAATTGGCTGCACTGATGGTTGACACTCCCCCACCTCTTCAGAAAGCTCCTCAGCTGCCATTCTCTGTTGCTCGGCCAGCAGTTGCTGACGTTTCTCTGTAGATCACTCCTAAGTGTTCCTCCACCAATTCCCCATCATCACCACTGTCTAACTGCAAACCTATGGACTCAGCTATAGTGACAATATCATCAACCACAGGGCCAACTTAAAGCTGAGGTTCCTCTGCACAGCCTTCAAAGTCTCTCTTGCATAATTTTAGACCACACTTTCTTCCAGTGTCCAAGATCTCAGTGCCCTTAGTGAGATTGGCCTAGGATTTCTCAATTAACCCCACCCAGGAAAGAATGTTGTAATATAATGTTCTTTCCAGAACTCTTAAGGGTTAAATCTGTATCACAGACCATCTGGAAGCACCTCAGGAACAGTCCCTTGGTGTATAGCTTCTAAAAGGCTGCAGTAGAAGTTTTATTAGGTGGGAGGAACTCGACCTCAAGCCAAGGGAATTCTTCAGCCAATTCTTTCAAATCTTGTGAGTGAGCAGCAGCACTGTCCATGATGAGGACAGCCTTGAGGGGTAAAACTTTGTCCTTCTACAAATCTTTTCTCTATAAGACTGTTGAGATGGTGGACCGGGAATTTAGCTCAGCAGCACAAGTGCTTGCCTGGCAAGTGTGAGGTCATGAATTCAATCCCCAGTACCAAAAAAAGAAAGAAAACAGATTGTTGGGATGGTGAATTTCAACATGCTGTGCACATCAGCAAGATCGGTCACATGAACACCACTCTCATATTTCTCCACAATTTCCTTCTTCTTTTCTATTGTGATTGCTTCTTTTACCTTCCCTTCCTTCCTTAGCTTCTTGGGAGCTATTCTGATAGCAATAATGGTACTGATTACATAAAGCACTGACCAAAATCACAGCTACAAACATGCATCTGGGCTCAGACTGAAGCTTACATGTACTTACATACACTTGTCTGGCATCATGAGTCTTTGTTTTTTTGTTTGTTCATTTGTTTGTTTGTCTTTGCAGTACCAGGGCTCAAACTCACAACCTCATGCCTACCCAGCAGGCATTTAAGCCACTGAGCCAAACTCCCAGCCCTATTACTTTTTTTTTTTTTTTTTTTTTTTGAGACAGGGCTGCACTATGTAGTTCAGGCCAGCCTTGCTCATGTTGTAGCCCAAGCTGGTCTCGAACTCAATGCTTCTCCTACCTCAGCCTCCTGAGTGCTGGGATTAAAGGTGTGCGCCACTATGGCTTCATGAGTCTTTGTTTACAAATGTACAAGTGGCTGGCATTCAGGATGTAACTCAAGACTTTGGTCATAAGTTAAACCTAAAATACCAGTTGCAACCCAAGTTGTTTGTATATCAGGCCAGTTGTAACTTAAGGGTCCACTGTAGCAAAGACCAGAATACATAAAAGTGCTGACAGATGAAGACAGAGCAATCCAGTTGCTCCTCTTCACTCTCACCCACCACATATGTATTATTCAGCTTTTCCACTGCTGAGATAAAATATCTGACATATGCACTTCAAAGAAGAAAAGGTTTATTTTAGCTAATAGTTTCAGAGATTTCAGTTCATGGTTGGCCAGCTCCAAGGCAGAAAGGTCACAGTAGGACAAAACAGGAAAGCTGTTCAATCCAGCCAAGAAGCAGAGAAAGTACCCAAGAAAAGATATACCCTTCAAAGAGACCACCACAACCACCTACCCTACCTGACCCTACCTCTACAGTGACCTACTTCCTCCAACCTGGCCCTGCCTTCTAACAGTACATTCAGATATGAACTCATCAATAGATTAATCCTCCTAGACTCACTTGATGAAGTGAGTGCCATGACCTAGTCACCTCCCAAAGCCCTATCTCTGAACGTGACAGTCTATGGGGGACATTTCTGATCCAAACTATAATGACATGAAATCAATTAAGCCATAGCAATTTTTTTCAAAGAATCTGATATTTATTTGGGAATAGCACTGCAATGGGAATACAACTGTCACAGCAAATGCTAGGCGTATTCAAAAAGGCAGGGGCACCTATGTTTATAGCTGCCCAGTTCATAATAGCTAGATCTTGGAAACAACCTAAATGCCCCTTGACTGAGAAATGGATAAAAAAGATGTGGCATTTCTATATAATGGAATACTATTCAGCTATAAAGAATGATAAACTAGACATTTTCACTGTTAAATAGATGAATACTGAAAATATACTTCTCAGTGAACTAAATAAGTCACATATACGTAACCATCACATTGTTGCACTTGTGTGATGAACTGAAAGAAAATCTATATATATAAAAAATTAGTTAAGACAGTTAAAGAAAAAGAATTTTGAGTGAAAAGTAGTTTGCACAGGGTCATCTTCAGATTTCACTTTTAATGTGAAATGTTTATTTGAAATAATAAAGCAATCATAACAAAAAAAGATAGTCATATAGCTGGTTTCTCTCGATTCATTGAGGCAAAAGTTTTGCGCTAATAATTTTTTCGATAATGTTTCATGCTTATACCTTTTACCCTAAACAATTTCTGTGAATATAATAATATGCAATGTGCTGATTATTGTTACTCTCTTATTGGCTGGTTGTGAAATTGTTTTGGTTTCTTACTTTCCTTTTATTAAAAAAAAAAAAAGAGGCAGAGGCAAGGGGAAGGTTT
This sequence comes from Dasyprocta punctata, assembly GCA_004363535.1. Classification (NCBI taxonomy): domain Eukaryota; kingdom Metazoa; phylum Chordata; class Mammalia; order Rodentia; family Dasyproctidae; genus Dasyprocta; species Dasyprocta punctata. The sequence continues at coordinate 64,603 of RJWM01002150.1, read as the reverse complement.
TAGAGACACAAATGAAGAGGATTACATCAGATAGTCTGAGCAATAATCCCTGGCCAAAGTGGTTAATAACAAGAGTGACATTAGTCCAGGCTGAACAAGCAGTTGCTGGACAGATGTCCTTGTAGAAGTACTTTCTGTGTAAGGCTGCATTGGCCTTTGTGTACACTTGTGGTTCTGGAAGAGTCTGTCTGGTAACTGCTATCTGGCAGTCATGCATAAGAACTCTTCCTTCCTAGCTTCACAGCTTTATTCACTGGTTTTTGTGTGTTTTGTTGTTGTTAGATTGACACGAGCAACTCCATTTTCACACTGACAACATTTCTCTTCATACTTGGGATGTTCCAGGTATGAAGCTTAGAATACTATGTAGCTTTGTTCCTTCTTTACAATACCTCTGAAGGAGGTGCTAAAACATTCCCATATTGCAGACCAGACTCCACAAGAAAAGTTATGTAGCCAGTGAGTGCTAAAGCACTCCCATTTCCCAATATCTATTATACATTTTGGTCCTTATTTACACTTTCAGTTTCTCACAGCAGAGAAACAATGTGATATCTGAACATGTGTGTCCAATTTATTTCACTTAAAGAGTATAGTCTCAAGGTGCATCCATTTACCTAGAAATGTCTCAGGCTTATCTGCTTATCCTTTATGGCAGAGTGTACTCCACTGTATAAAACACACACACACACACACACACACACACACACCTACCTTATCTATTCATTAGTTGATGGGCATTTGAGCTGTTTCCAAGGTTTAGCTGTTACAAATGATGGTGCTATAAACATGAGTGTGCATATATCACTGTGGTATGATGTTTTTAATTCTTCTGGGGCGATACCAAGAAGAGAGATAGCTGGGTTGAATGGAACCTCTAGTCCTAGTTTTTCAAGGAAACTTTACACTGATTTCACAGTGGTTGCACCAGTCTACACTCCTACCAAGAGTGGAGAAGGGTTCCTTTTTCCCCACCAGCATTTGTTATTGATTGATTTCTTGATCTTGGCCATTCTTTTCGGAGTGAAATGGAATCTTAGCGTTGTTTTAACTTGCATCTCTCGAATGACCAATGATGGTAAATACGTTTTGATATATTTATTTGGTCTGTCTAATTCTTCATCTGAAAAGTGTCTAATCATTTCGGATGCCCATTTTTGAATCGGGTATTTAAATTTGAGGGTTCTGATTTTTTTTGAGTTCTTTATATATTCTAGATATTACTCCTTTGTCTGAGGTACAGATGGCAAAAATTTTTTCCCACACTGTGGGTTGTCTCTTCACTCTGTTGCTGGTTTCTCTTGCTGTGCAAAAGCTTTATAGTAAGATGAGGTTGCACTTGTTGATTCTTTGTGATAGTTTCTGTATGAACACAGCTTTGCTCATAAAGTCTTTGCCTACACCAGTGTCCTCAGGAGGTCTACCTAGTCTATCTTCCAGGAGATTCAGTGTTTCTGTTTTAATATTTAGAATTTGATCCATTTTTCTTTTAGTTTAGTGCATGGTGAGAGATATGGGTTTAGTTTTAATCTTTGGCATGTGGAAAGCCACATTTTCCAGAAGCATTTATTTAAAAGGCTATCATTCTCCCAGGAAAGGTGTTTGGCTCCTTTGTCAAAGACAAGGTGGCTGGCTGGGGATTCAGCTCAGTGGCATAAGCGCCTGCCTGGCAAGCATGAGGTCGTAAGTTCGATCCCTGGTACCAAATAAATAAATAAATAAATAAGGTCCATACTGTTTTTATCACAGTAGCTCTATAGTATAATTTCAAGTCAGGGGCTATGATGTCCCCTGCATTGACCTGCCCAGTATTGTTTTTGCTATTCTAGGTCTCTTCTGGGTCCAAATGAATTTTAGGATTGTTTTTTTCTAATTCTGTGAAACATACTGTTGGAATTTTGGTCAGGATTGCATTAAATGCATATAACAAACATTTTCACTGCATAAGCATAAGGGATATCTTTCCATTTCCTTTTCAATCTCCTTTTTCAGAGTACTACAGTTTTAAGTATAGAGGTCTTCTACTTTCTTCATTAGATCCTCCATGCCCTGAAGCCCTCCATTCCGCCCTCTTCTCTCCACCATCCTATTTCAAGTTTATTATCGTTCACTTAGACTTGCAGAACAGCTTCCTAAGAAGTCTGCTACCTCCATTCCTGCCTCTCTCCATGAGCACAAAGCAGTCAATATGATATGATTCACTCCAGGCTTAAAATTCACAAACTTCCCACTACCTTTACAATACAAGTCCTGATCCCACTTCAGACTTCTTTTATACCTTACCTCTTAAGAACTAGCAATACCACACCTTTGGTGTTTTGAATTTATCATGCTCTCCCAAGCTCAGATCATAGCCCCCATGACCTCACTGCTTCCACTAACAAACTCCTATTCCCTTTTAAATCTCAGTTTAAAGGTTCATCCATTCCACAAGGAAGCATTACCTGTCTACACACTTCAGGTTACATAAGGATTTCTATTGGTAACGCCTGCTGCACCTAATACACCCCAATCCCATTTGATAATACACTTAATTTTTAAAGTATTTACAAAAATTTAGCATTTACTTTCTGGCTCTTCCAGGCAAGAAATGTGTGGCTTACCATTGTACCCCTGGTACTCAAAAGCTCTCTGTTCACTAACTGATGATTCAGTTACAGCAAGCTTTAAAAAAGGCAAATAAGCTACACGAAGCTAATTACCTTAATTTCCCATAAAAAGAAAACTCTGCTAGGTGTGGTGGCTGATGAAATCCCAGCTTCCTGAGGAGGAGTGCTGCAAGTTTGAGGCCAGCCTGGGCTATACAGTGAGTTCGAGGTCAGCCTGGAGTACAGAGACCTGTCTCAAAAAACAAAAAGTCGGGCCAGGGACATAGCTCAACAGTACCTGCCTGGCAAGTGTGAGATCCTGAGTTCAATCCTCGAGTCAAAAAAAAGTATAAGAAGCCGGGCGTGGTGGCGCACGCCTTTAATCCCAGCACTCGGGAGGCTGAGGTAGGTGGAGCGTTGTGAGTCCAAGGCTGGCCTGGACTACAATGCGAGCGCAAGGCCGGCCTGAACTACATAGTGTGACCCTGCCTCAAAAAACTAGGGCTGGGAGTTTGGCTCAGTGGCTTAAGCTCCTGTCTGGCAGGTGTGAGGCTGTGAGTTTGATCCCCGGTGCCACAAAAAAAAAAAAAAAAAAAAGTGTAAGAATCTAAACTCATGTAAACAAACTGCACAAAAGTCTCGCTATTCCTAAAATATCCTACAACATGATTATTTTCTGAACTATACCTGGCAACAACAATTTCTAGATTAGTCCAAAATATCAGAGTTTTGCTTCTCTTCAAATGTCAGCCATAAGGGATATGAACTCAACTATTAGTTGACAAAATTATGTAGAGCAAAAAACCACAAAGGACTTCTGGAGAATATCTTCTGTGAATATTTTTGAGGCTAGGAAATTAGAAGTTAGGGCCTGGGGCGGCAGTGGGGATGGGCAGTACACACCTGTAATCCCAGCACTCAGGAGGCTGAGGCAGGAGGATCACTGCAAATTTGAGGCCAGCCTGGGCTACAAAGTGAGTTCAAGGCCAGCCAGAACTGCACAGTGAGATCCCGTCTCAAAAAAAACAAAACAAACAAACAACAACAACAACAAAAAAAAAAACACAAAGAAATTAGAAGTTAGTACACAGCATTTATTGTCCAGGCTCCCAAACCAGTTATTGAAACGCTGATTTTTTTTTTTTTTTTGTACTGAGGCTCAAACCCATGACCTTGCACTTGCCAGGCAGGCACTTGTGCCACTGAGCTATATCCCCAGCCCAAAATGCTCATTTAAAAAAAATTTTTGTTGTTGTTTTTGCTGAACACACCCCTGCTATTCAGACTTTATCCATGTCCCAGGCAAACTTAAGCAGTTAATTAAGATGAAATTCATGAAATTATTTTACTCAGAAGAACCGTGCACTTTAATTACAAGTAACTATGACAAATAAAACAATATTGCCAATATTCATATAGCACTTACTATGGACCAGCCTGAGCTTTTAAGATTTTTTGTGTGATTTAACTTGTTGAATCTTATAAGCCTATAAAGTGATTTGTCCCATTTTATAGTTAAAAAAAAACTTTAAGGCACAAAGAGGTTAAACTGACAGAGCCATGACTCAAATTCAGATGATCTGACTTCAATCACTCACATACACCATGCTGCAGCTCTAAAATGACAACAGACTGCAGGGGTGGGGGAGTGTGGGGCCTCAATGGCAGAGTTTGTGTTTAGCATGCATGAGGCCCCAGGTTCGACCCCAGCATAGGGGGTGAGGGGTGCAGGTTTTACAGAGGGAGAGAAGCAGTTATGTCTAAATAATAAGGAATCAGTACATACACGATCTATATAAAAACACTGCAACAAAAGTAGAAGAAAGGAATAAGGAAAGCATGGGAAATGAAGACCACACAACAGAATAAAAAGAAATGTGTCACCAAATAGATAAAGATCACTAAACTGGGTGTGCTGATGTATCTCAGCAGCCGGGCACTTGTCCAGCCCATGAGAGGCTCTGGGGCAATCTCTGTGAGGGACATTAACAAAGATTCTTCTAGCCCCAGCCCTATGCCACCCATGGCTCTATAAACACAAGAGCTAGGGTCAGAGACTAAACGAAGATCTCCAGATAAAGAGAGTAAAACAACACAAATATTTAAACAAAATTAGCCTTCAGTAAAGTGAATGATGAAAATTAACACCATCAAAAAAGTGAAAGTCTGAGTGGCAGAGAATAAAGTGGACATTGCTGTAAATACTGTAAGAATCTTGATTTTAAATGAGGTAAGTAAAATGAAACAGAGTTAAAAAGTTTAAAAGGATGTCCAGAACAAAGTAAAAACCATGGAGGCAATGAAAGTCATTAAGAGATCCAGCATAAGTTGGAAGAGACCATCCAGTAAATGGAATAGAAAAAGATGCAAAAGTGGACAGAAAGAGCTGGGATGCAAGAAAATTGGCCCAAGGATGCCCTCCCACTTTCCCCAACCCACAACAGCAAAGGTGGAAAGAATAACCTTAAATTCTTCAAAGGGAATGATGTCCCAATTACCCACTGCGGTGTTACAGATTTATTGCCACTTGGCTTTAAACTGTCCTTTTTTGCCTAACCTGCCTAAATCAATCTGGGCCCTTTAAACATTTTCCTTTCGCTAGTTGACCAGATGTGAGGCTTTGTCTGTAAAGGGCCATAAAGAGACAGTGCAGGAGGGAAAGGGTTTGTTTGGCAGCACCTGCATCTTTTCCAGCACCCATGCTTTTTCCAGCATGCAGCAACCAGCAGCTGTCATGAGCACCTCTGTGGAGCAGTTCTGCAGTAGGAGTGGGTTTGGTGAGACGCCACCCTGTAAGCAGCTTTTCCTAAGCAGCCTGGAGGGCAAGTTTCTGGCAAAGATTTCTAGCAAGTCCTGACATGTGGTGAGCCCACTACAACAGATCTAGCTCTTGGCTGGGGCAGGGCACACACTGGGTGGGGGTAGGGCCAGAGAGGAGAGGCGTTCATCTGGTACCTTAGCCTTAGGTGGTGGCTGCTCTTTACACCTGTTATTTCTAAATTCATTAGAGCTCTCTTCTTAATATCTTTATTTGAGATATCCCTCACGTATCAAACAGTTCACCCATTCAAAACATACAATCTGATGGCTTATGGAATATTTACAAAGCTCACAGAATTGCACAAATATCACCACATTTTAGAACATTTTCATTGCCCCAGAAAACATACTCTGCAGCTTTTTGTGTCACCACTCTGCTGGATCTCCTGTTTTTCCAACCCTAATCTACTTTTAGACTCTACAGATGTGCCTACCCTGACACATATAAATGAAATCACAATATGTGGTCATATGTGACTGCCTTCATTCAGAATGTCTGAAGTTCATGCATGCTGCAGGCATGTACCAGTACTTCATCACTTCTGATTCCCAAATGAAACTCCATTGTAGGTTGTGTACTGGGGATTGCAGCCAAGTAGTAGGGCCGGTCTCACTAGGTAGTTCAGGCTGACCTTGAACTCACTATGCTGGCCTGGAACTCATGGAGAGCCTCCTGCCTCAGTCTCCCAAATGCTAGGATTACAGGCGTGCACCACTACACCTGACTGACCCATTTTTAAATAGTAGTCTAATGGTAGCAAAATTCAACCTCTCTGAGATCCAGAATCCAGACTCTGGAAAATAACAACTTGGTGAAGAAAAAAGGGGAAAAAAAAAAAAAAAAAAAAAAAAAAAAAAAAAAAAAAAAAAAAAAAAAAAAAAAAAAACAGAAGTAGCTCACCAGGAATTGGAAAAGAATGGACAGGAAAAATAGAAGCTACAGAGAAGTTGGAAAGATAGTCCATAACACAGAGTAAAGGATGAAACAACCTGGTCTCTTTCCCCAGCTCACAGGTTATAGGGCAGGAAACCGGGTTCCCCAGAAGCAACCATGGATCTGAGGTCTGACTGCCTTCCCTATCCATCAATGAGAGCAAGGATATGCCAGCAAGGACACTGCCACAGCCTGGGCTACCAAGAGGCCTCTGGAATGCGGTGCATCCAACAGACCCACAGGCTGGAATGCTAGGCAGAGAAAATCGTGACTTGCTGAACTCCAAACTGTGGCTCTTGGAAGAAATCCACTCATTTGAAAATACAGAACATTCTGTTTTTAGACTCAGTTTCTTTTTTCTTTCTTTGTTTCCTTTTAATTTTTTCTTTCATTTCTCCATATTATTTTTTTCTTCATCTTCTGTTTCTCATTTGCTTTTTAACTGTTACCTATATCTAATTCTAAACTATCTCTCTACTCTTTATAGTATCCTTTGTCTCACTTTCCTCTCCTCCTCAATTCCTAGGAACCCATTTAACCCAGAAAGAGACTCACAGGCTAAAAACCAAAGGATAAAAAACAATATTCCATGCAACAGGAACCTAAAAAGAAGTGGGAGTAGCTATTCATTTATTCAGACAAAGTGGGGCAGGGTGTGGTGGCACACTCCTGTAATCCCAGCACTTGGGAGGCTGAGGCAGGATTGTTGCAAGTTCGAGACCAGTCTAGGCTACAAAGTGAGTCCAAGGCCAGACTGAACTGCATAGTGAGATCCTGTCTCAAAAAAAAAAAAAAAAAAAAAAAAAAGGACAAAGTGAACTTTAGCAGAAACTGATCAAAAGTGGCAAAGAAGGTCATTATATGTTGGTCAGGGGAACAATCCAACAGGAGTAGACAACAATTATTAATATATATGCACCAAATAATCACACATCCAACTTCATAAAACAAATACTACTGGACAGAAAAGACCAGACAAGGATAGACACAATTATAATGAAAGATCTCAATATGCCACTAACATTAGACCAACTAGAAAAAAAAAATCAACAAAAAACTTAGAATTGAACAAATCCTTCAAAGAAATGAACTTCATAGATACTTGGATTTTTCTATCCAACAACAGAATACGCATTCTTTTCAGCAGTACATGTAACTTTCTCCAAAACTGACCACATATTAGCCAATAAATCAACCTTGACTAAATGTAAAAGAACTGACATTATCATACTCCCGCCAGCTTAAACCACAAGTGGGTATATGCATGACTGTTCCACTGAGCAGAAAAGAATGAAATTGAGACCCAAATACCCCAAAATTAATGAATCAAAGAGTTGGTTCTTCAAAAGAATAAACGAAATACACAAACCCTTAGTCAACCTAACCAAAAAAGGACAGAAAAGATCCAAATCAATGGGGTCTTAGAAGTGAAAAAGGTACAATCACAGTGGACACTGCCAAAATAAAAAGCTGAATATGGTGGCACACGCCTGTAATCCCAGCACTCGGGAGGTAGAGGCAGGAGGATTGCTGCAAATTCGAGGCCAGCCTGGGCTACATAGTGAGACCCTGTTTCAAAAAAAAAAAAAAAATTAACTACTACAAAACCTGTACACCAATAAATTAGAGGATTCAGAGGCAAGGAACAGGTTCCTAGATCCATATGAATTACCAAAACTGTGTCAAGATTTAAAAATGCTGAATAATCCTATAATAGCAAGTGAAACTGAAGCAGTAATAAAAATAAATAAAACCTACCAAGAACAGCCCAGGTCTGGATGGGTTCACTGCTGAATTCTACAAAAATTTCAGGAAACTTTTAAGCTTAATACTCCACAAGTTTTTTAATGAAATTGAAAGGGAAAGAGTACTCTCAAAGTTATTTCTAGAGGCTAGCTAGCATTACTCTCATTGCAAAGCAAGACAAGGATCCAACCAAAAATAACTATAGACCAATTCCTTTAATGAAGATAGAAGCAAAAACCTCAACAAGATACTGGCAAAAAAAAAAAATAATTGCTAATGAATCATCCAAAAGATCAGACATCATCACCAAGTAGGCTTCATTTCAGGGATGCAAAGATGGTTCAACATACACAAATCAACAAATATAATACATCACAGAAGAGGGGGAAAAAAATCACATGATCATTTCAATAAATGGCAGAAAAAGGCTTTGACAAAATCCAACATCCTTTCACAAAATTTCATCTGACCCAGCTATTTCTCTTCTCTGTGTCTTTCCAAAAGAGTTAAATGGCCTTCCCAAGAAGCAAGCTCCACTATGCTGATGGGTAAGAGCCTCAGTCAGGAGAGAAACTATGCCTTCCTGTGAAGCAGGCTCCACCAGGCTGATGGGTAAGAGCCTCAGCCAAGCATAAAGACGTTATACTACAGGATACATGCATACCCATAATTATAGCACAATAGCAACATCTTGGAAGCAGAGTATATGTCCATAAACACATGAATGGATAAAGAAAACGTATTTCTGGGCGTGGTGGCACACACTTGGGAGACTAAGGCAGAAGGACTGCTGCAAGTTCAAAGACAGTCTGGGTTATGGGGAGAGAAGAATGTGGATTTATACACAATGTAGTACTACTCTGCCATAAAGGATAAATTGGAGTCAACTGTAAGAAACTGGATGCACTCTGAAATCATAATGCTAAGTGAAATAAATCAGACATACGAGTTTAAATATCACATGGTTTCTCGTATATGAAAAACCCAAAGTATAAATAAAGAGCAAAATGAAAGATAAGTAAAAAGTAGTGAGATAGATCTTTTATATGAGAAGGGAATCAAGAGATGGAGGGAAAGTGTTGAGCCAGGAAGGGAATGAGATTTTTTTTGAAAAAATTAAGGTATGTTGTGTACATGTACTAACTCTCTCAAAGAATGTGGTCATCATCTACTATAAGCATGTACCAACAAAAACATTTTAAATACCCCATTTTATGGATTCTTTATCTATTCACTAGCTGATAGGCATTTGGGTTGTTTCCACCTTTGTGCTGCGTACTGCTGCACTGAATGTGTACAAGTTTTCATACAGATTCTCTTGGGTATATACCTCCAATTAATATCAAAAAATTGTGCTGTTTATAGCAGCACAATTTGTAGTAGCCAGATCTTGGAAACAACCTAAATGTCCATCAACTGAGGAATGGATAAAAAAGATGTGGTATTTTTATACAATGTAGTACTACTCAGCCATAAAGAACGATAAACTGGAGACTTTTATAGGTGAATGGATGCAACTTGAGACCATACTCAGTGAAATAAATAAAACACACATCTAAGCATCATATTGTCTCAGTGTGAGGTGAAAGAACATATGTATAAGTGTATAAAAATAGTTAAGATGGTTATACTTCTGATTTCTCTGAGTTCACTGAAGAGAAAGATTTGTGGTGGTATTATTTGGATAACCAAACACTGTGGGTGAATGATTTGGGTATGACAATGTACACTATATGCACCATTGTTGTTCCCTGATTGACATGTGTTGAAATTTTTAGTTTTTTCCTTCTTTTTCTCCTTGAAATTCAATGGATTTGAAAAAATATATATATATATCAGGTATATATTCAAAGGAATGACACATACATAGATCATGTGATAATTCCGGGTTTACCTGTTTGAGGAAATGCCAGACTAATTTCCACAGCAGCAACACTCATTTTACATTCTCACCAACAGTACATGAAAATTCTGATTTCTCCACACTTGCTTCAACATTTGTTATCTGTCTTTTAGATTATAGCCTTCATAGTGGGCAGGAAGTGGCATGTTATTTGATTTCCATTTTCCTGACTGCTGATGATGCCAACCATGCTTCCACATGCTATTTCTTTACTTTTTACTAGTTACTTTGAAATTACTCCAATTATTTGCTACAGTTAATTGTATCAAACTTTGCTCAAATTGCCAAGTAGTTTCTTCTCCTGATTGGGCCCTGGTTCCTCAATATGAGAAGTCAGTGATTTATTAAGCAGAAACTCAATGTCTAACAGGATTTTAAAAATAGGAAAGCCAGGTGTGGTAGTGCATGCCTATAATCCCAGCACTTGGGAGGCTGAGGTGGAGGACTGCTGCAAGTCCGAGGCCAGTCTGGGCTACATAGTGAGTTCAAAGTCAGTCTGAACTATATAGAGAAACCTTGTCTCAAATAAAACCAAACAAACAAATGAAAGAATAAAAAAAAAAGTGGGAAATAAAAAAGAAAGCTAAAGAATATTTATAACTGGTTAGATACTCCTTTTAGAAAGAACTAAAGAAAAGCCTGGAAGAGTATGGGGAATAAAAAACCCTGGGAACAAGACTTTCAATTTTGCACATGTGAGTTCATATTTGTTTTTATGAAGGAAACTTTTCTGAATAGGAATTGTTAAGGTCTGTTTTATAGGGGATTTTTATTTTTTGTTTGCCTCAATGGCATTCAAAGGACAAGTCCTAAACATAATTTGATTTGGAAAAGGTGACTTCTATGCGGAAGATTAATAATACTCAATGCAAACCAGGCATGGTGGCACATACCTATAATCCTAGCACTCTGGAAGGCTCAGGCAAGAGGATCAAAAGTTTGAGCCTAGCCTGGAAAGCTCAGCAAGACTGTCTCAAAAATAAATAAATAAATAAAAAGGGCTTGGTGACTGAGTATTTTGGGGCACTCAATCTGAAAATGAGAACGAGAGAGATAAGAGGCCTTTAATGTGAGGGCATGGGAGAGCTTTAGGGGCGAGGGGATGTAGAAGCTCTCAACAAGAACAAAGAAGTGTAGTTATTTTTGTCAGCTTTGGCTGGGGGAGAGCAGTTTGGGAGGTGGGCAAAATGACATATTAATAGCTGATTTGAAGGAGCATCTGCCTGTGTAAAACAGGAGACAGAAAGATTTACTGGGGGCTGGGGTGGAGGCTTGTGGGGTTGTGGAGTCTTGGGACTAGAGAGGGCCTGGTGCACGCACAGAAAGGGAGCAGGAGGTTTATCTCTAGAATGAGAAGGAGAACACAGAGGTTACTCTTGTTTCTCTGGGTCCGGTACCAAGTTGGGCGAATGTCATGTCACAGATAGCTAAGCACCAGGCTAGCAGAATCTATCACTTGGTATCGATATACCCAGTGCAAAGAACCTGGGTTCGACTCCCAGTAGCACAAAAACAAAACAAAAACCGAATGTAACTGGTCTTGAGAAAACTCAACAGTAGTATTTGCAAACATGGTTTCCTCTGCCCAGGCCAGCTGAGGTAGAATGGAAACTGCTCTGGAAGGTAACTGAGAAATGGCATTATGCCCAGCAAAAACAGAAACCAAACTGTGGCTTGAAAATAGTAACCTGCAATATATAAATGAATGAGTACTGCTGTGTGCAATAAAATTGGTAGGTCAGTTGGCAGGTCCTCTGTTCTGTATTGTATATGGACACAGAACACGTAGCAAAAGTATAAAAATATATGAGAAAAAAAGAACTTCAAGTCAAAGCTAGTGATTTTCTTCAGTGAAAGAGAGAGGAGACTGTGGGGGGAAAAACACATAGGAGGCCTTTATGGAAAATGTAATGTCCCATTTTTTAAAAAAATTTTTTTTAAACTGAAACAATATGGCATATTAAGATTTAATGATGAGTATCATTATATTATTGTGCATGTATGTATAAAATATCATTAGAAAGTTGAGATATAGGTACCCTTTTATTGCTATTCTTTCTGAGACTTTAAGCCTTAGGTCGATGTAGCAGTTTCATATTGTTTATCTCCCCATATCTTTAAAAAAAAAAAATGCAAGGAAAGAAACATAATAGAAAAAGCTATCCTGCAAAGTATCTGTATTCAACTCCGCTAGAAGCTATCTTATCAGTGCAGGCAAAAACCATTATTACACACCTGAGAAAAGCAGTGGGCACACACAATACCTGCTCCCAGCAGTGGTGATAAATGAGGCTCAGACATGAGATGGTAGTGATTAGTCACTGTCCATAAGCTTCAAAAAAGAGGTGAAGCCTGAACTAAACTGCCCCTGGGAAGCCGAAACCGTGGAACGGTAGGAGCAGTCTCATTCCTGCTAAGGAGCTGAAAATTCATCACTGGCAGTGGGAACCACACGAGGGAAGAAGCAGAGAAATGGGTGGATCTGTGCTTCACAAAGATCTCTATTTGCTCCAGTGGCAACATGGAGGACAGACAGAAGAGGGCTGTGCCAAGAGCCAGGTGATGCCATTTTAGCAGCCTGGACCATCTGCCTTCAAACAGATATAACACTGCCACAGGTGCTCAAAGTGATTCACCAGGTTATTGAAAGAAACACCAGAGGGCTGGGAGTCTGGCTCAGTGACTTAAGCGCCTGTCTGTCAGACTCGAGGTTGTGAGTTCAATCCCCAGTGCCACAAAAAAAAAAAAAAAAAAAAAAAAAAGAAAGAAAGAAACACCAGAACACCCACTGTACAACTTAATTTTTAATTGCATTGGCACTGCCCTCCCCCCAGCTGAGCAAGGCACATGAGGTCCCACAGTATGAGGGCTGGTGGCACCACCACTCTTTGGTTCCTTTCCTAATGTGTGTAGCTCAAGTGGCACAAAAATGATATCAATGTGGCTAAGTTCATGAAAACTGGATCTTTTAAAACAGAATCATCACTATACCTCACCATGAGATACTAAGAAATCATGAGATTTGCACCTCAAAATTCTCCAGTTATCATCAAGCAAGATCTTAGACAATTTCCAGTTAAGATAAGGTGTGTATTTTTCTTTTACAGAAGTACTGGTGTTCCCATTTTGTTACCTTTCCTGGAATGGCAAGTGTCTGTCAGAAGCACGGAATCTGCCTGACATTTCCCAAACACCTACATCCACCTGAGACACAGGACATGGTGCAACAAAGGCTGAAAACTAGCTACTTTTAGAAGAATGCACTACATTGAGTGCATCTTGAAAAAGCTGTGTAAACGCTGACACCGACATTTTCTTTAAAAAAAATAAAAGTGTCATATAAAAGTTATCATAAACAAAGGTTTCGTAAATGCGGAGGGAAGGAGGGGTTGAAGGGAGGGTAGGGGAATGGGAAAGAAAAAGAACAAGTTAAATTATGTAAAGGTACAAATTCTCTATGATGAATGTGATCATCATGTGTATCTAAAATGTAGCAATAAAATATGATTGAATTGCAAAAAAATAAAATAAAATAAAATAAAATAAAAGCTACCATACAGTAGCTACACAGTACTCATAGTATAGTCTGAGGTCTTTAAGTCACCAAAACCCATTAAGAGAATCCATGAGTTTAACACTTTTCACAATAATTCTAACATTATTTGCCTTGTTCACTCTCATTCTCTCATAAGAAAACCAGAATTTTCTAGAGGTTATATAACACAGGAAGGCATGGAATAACATAGTTGTTATGGCTACTAGAATATATACTATGTATTCTTCTGATTTAAAACTTCCTCAGCATTTAATCATTGCAATGCATTAAATGCATTATCAACAGACAAACCCACAAAGATGAAAATTCTGAAGGTATTCAGTAATTTTTAAACTTTAAAGGACCCTTGAAGCCAAAAAGTGAGGAGTACTATACATTTTTTAAAAACAGAATTTTCCAAACTGTTTTTTGTTTGTTTTGTCTTTTTGAGACAGGGTTTCACTACGCAGGGCAGCTGACCTTGAACTCACTACAGAGCCCAGGCTGGCCTCAAACTCACAGCAATCCTCCTGGCTCTGCCTCTCAAGTGCATATGCCACCATGCCCAGCTTGTTTAACTTTTTTCTGTGTGTGCTGGAAATCAAACTCACAACCTTGCACTTGCCAGGCAGGTGCTTATGCCACTGAGCTAAATCACCAGCTATTGTTTAACATATTTAGAACAAAAGATTTCAATGGTTTCTTAACCCACATTAAAAAAACATAATCCTGCCACTTTTCAATTATCTTGGAAGAAAGACTGACATCAAAGAAAAGGAAATTTAGTGATATAGAGACAATAAGACAAGGCAGTAGATGACATTTAATCAGAAAAACATAGTGAGTTCAGAGAGGAGGAACTCCTGTCAAGTCAGGATGACTAGGGAGGAGCCCAACAGAAAACAAATCTAAATTAGACCCCCATTACCATCTTTAAAAAAAAAATCATCAGATGAAGGAAGAGTAAAATAACAGAAGGGAAGCAGCCAACAAGGACAGGCCGTGGAGAAGCTGTTATGTTTTAGCAGCCCAGGCTGTGAGCGTACTACAGTAACATCAATGACAAAAAAGCAGATGTACACACATGTATGTGTCATTTCTGAGAGGTGGGAACAGTCATATATGAAATGCTAACATTTAAACACTATTTGTGTATGTGTGTGTGTTTGGGTTTTTTGCAGTACTAAAGATTGAAGCCAAGCATGGTGGCACATATCTGGGATCCCTGCACTCTGGAGGCTGAGGTAGGAAGACTGCCATGAGTTTGAGGCCAGACTCAGCTACACAGTGAGACCTTGCTTAAAAAAATAAAAATAAAAAAATAAAAAATAAAAAAGAAAGAAAGAAAAGAAAAAGAAACTGGAAAAAAAAAAGATTGAACCCAGGTGAACTCTATCACCAAGATATATCCCCAGCCTGTTTTATATTTAGAGACAAGGTCCTCATAAGTTCCCCAGGCTGGCCTTGAACTTTGGACCCTCCAAGTCCCAGACTTAAACACTATTTTAATTGTTATGATATTCCTATCAATTTTCCTTTGCTGATATCAGAAAAATTCCCTTATGCCTTACACTCTCAGATCAGCATCATCAATCATTTTAAATGCATAAATAAAACCACAAAGTTGGCAGTGGTTATCTTTAGGTGGTGAGAGTTAAGGCTAATGATTGCCCATCATGGAATAGAAGCAAGAGGCAATATAGTAAACAGTAGAATTATTAAAACTATTATTGTAGTCAGGTGTGATGGCACATGCCTGTAATTCCAGCTGCTCAAAACTATGAGGCCAGAGGATAGCAAGTTTTCGGTCATTTAGAGCAATTTACCCAGACCCTGGCTAAAAAAACAACAACAACAGAAAGTATTTATAGAGAGCTGTGGGTACAGTTCAATGTCAGAGTGCTTTCCTAGCATATATAAGGCCATGGATTCAATTCCCAGTGTTGTTAAATACAAAAACTATCATTTTTTACTACAAGAAGTTCTTTATATATATAAAAACACAGGACCAGGCTTGTTGGTCTGTTTCTCAGTACTGGGGATTGAACCCAGGACCTCTGCACTGATCTGCATCCCCAAGAGTTTTTTGTTTTGAGACAGGGTCTCACTGAGCCACTAAGTCGCCCAGGTTAGGCTTGACTTTGCAACCCTCCTGCTTCAGCCTTCCAGAGTGCTGGGATTACAGGCCTGCACCACCACACCTGGCAGGACCAGGCTTTTTACATCTATACCCTCCAATCCTCACAGCAACCTTGCAAGATAGGGATTTTTATCCCCATTTTCCAAATTTGAAAGCCAAGAAGACCAAGAAGCAATTCTATAGTCCGCTCAAGGTCGTAGGGTAGAAACTGGTGAAGATGACTGAAATCCTTTTCTGCTGACTCTTTATCATCCTAAACAGGTCACACAAACCTCTCATCTTACTGTACTGTCCCAACTGCATCCTTCCCTCACCTCATTCTAATCTCTCCTCATAAATGTAAATATGACTCTCGCGTAGCAGGCAGTGGGTAGGATTGCTAAACCTCAGAAATTCCCATGCCAGTGAAACAAGACACGTACTTACTTGACCGCCTCCTCACACAGTTATCTTCCTCAAAGGCAAAGCTGACAAAGTCATTTCCTACCTTCAAATCTTTCAGGGGCTCCAAATCACCTTCAGGATAAAGTTTCAACTGCACAACTCACAGAGCCCTTCTCAAACTCTTCTGCAGCACCATTCCCACACACTAGCCAAATGCACTCTGCACTCCTGCACTCCTGCCCTACCAGCCTCCTCACCCAGGCTGGAGCGACACGCTCTTCTGTCTCTAGGTCCTGGCACACACTGTTTCCTGTATGACAAGTTTTGAAAGCCACATCCAACCAGCTAGTAATTATTGGTTCTTCAACACTTAAACTAGGTGTGAACTCCTCTAGAAAACCGTTACTTATATTTCCAGCATGACAAGACAGTCACAAACCTTGTCAGGAGGTAGTTGGGCCTCTGCAGATTCAACCATTCATAAATGAAAAGTACTTTTTTTTTTTTTTTGCAGCACCGGGGATTGAACTCACAACCTCGCACCTGTCAGACAGGCACTTAAGTCACTGAGCCAAACTCCTGGCCCTGGTTTTTTGAGGCAGGGTGGCACTGTGTAGCTCAGGCCGGCCTTGAACTCACAGCGCTCCTCCTACCTCAGCCCCCCAGAGTGCTAGGATTAAAGGTGTGCACCACCATGCCCAGCTTCATAGATGAAAAGTACTTTTTTAAAAAAGTGCATCTGTCTTGAGTGTGTACTTTTTTTCCTTGTCTTTATTCTCTAAATACAACAACAACAACAACAACATAACAATTATTTACACAGCATTTACAATGTACTAGGTAGTATAAGTAATCCAGAGCTAACAAAGATAAACGAAATTTTGAGTGTTATATGCAAACACTATACCGCTTTATAAAAAGAACATAAGCATCCTTGAGTTTTGGTATTCCTGCAGAGTCCTAGAACCAAGTCTGTGAGCATGTTGAGGACTGACAGTTTTATAACTGCTGGTTTACTTCCCTCCGGTCCTCCCAGACTAGAGGCTTTCTGAGGCCAGGGCCATGTCATTTACACTTCCAATGCCACAATGCAGTCTAGCACAAAGCTCGGGTCCAATAAATATCTGTGGAATAACTACAGTACTTAGTATAGTGGGAGAGGCACTTATGTATACAATAAGATATGAAAATTTTAAAAAGGCATGGCAGGAATGTGGTCCAAGGAAGAGGGAGGGAAGAAAAAGAAACAGAAAAATCTGAGAGAACTCATATATTTCTGGGGCTTCCTTATCCATTTTTCTGAAATTTCTTCAAACCCTGATACTGCTGCTACTCTGATATTCTTAATGTTTACTTTAAGCTAGGTACTGTACAAAGCACTTTACCTGAACTAATTCATTTAATTTTTACAACAGCTTTATGTATGCCATAATCCCAGCATTCTGACGAGGAAACTCGGGGTGGAGGAACCTGGGGCTGGAGATGTAACTCAGTGGTACAGCACTTGCCTAAGGTGCAAGGCCCTGGGATCAACTTCCAGCACCACACACACATACACACACACACACACTTTCAATGTCAGACAGTTAGTCAGTGGTACAGACACGCTCTGAAGCCAGATCTTCTGTTCCCTGAACAAGGGCTCCATCCAGCCTTCTCTGCTTATTCTTTGTCAAAGTGAAACCTCCCCAAATAACAACTTTGCTAGTCTCAATTCAAATTCAACCATAAATTCTTTATTTTATCCAATCATATGAAAATACACCTCAAATAATTACAGATTTCTTAAATCCAGTATCTTGAATATAATTCAACTTTTTAAATTTTTGGACGTCTCAGAGCCATATGTTGTTGATTACTAAGAAGGTGATACAACAATAATGCCTTCAGGAATAACTATGTTATATATGAAATACATTGCCCTTGTATAATTGACCTTGGCATTTATAAATGCTTGTAACAGAGTTTTAACTCTGAATCTACCCTTCTATCAAGCCTAGAGTTATTAATTCTTGCTATTATCAATGTTTGTATCTGATCGTAGTGCATCTTATTCACGCTCTCTAGTCTTTTTTTTTTTTTTTTAAAAGAGGGCTATCTCTAATCTTCGACGTTCTATGACACACACAGAAGATGTAGTGGTCATTACTGCTATTCACCAAATCTTTTTGGTCCTTTGTTGCTAGGCATATGCTAATAGTGCAATTCCTTACCCTGCTTTAAAGTTAGGTCTTCCAATTCAAAAATGTGCATCTGAGATGAACATACACTTTTCAGATGAAGAAGTACAAAAAGCAAATAAATACGTTCAACAGCACTGGTCATTCGAGAGAGGCAAATTAAAACAATACTGAGATTCCACCTCACCCCAGAAAGAATGGCTAGTATTAAGAAGTCAACCAATAACAAATGCTGGAGGGGCTGTGGAGAAAAAGGAACCCTTCTCCACTGCTGGTGGGAATGCAGGTTGGTGTACCCATTGTGGAAGTCAGTGTAGAGATTCCTCAAGAAGTTAGGATTGGTGTTCCCATTTGACCCAGCTATTCCCCTTCTGGGTATCTTCCCAAAAGAACTAAAAACATCATACCATAGTGATATATGTGCACCTATCTTTATAGCTGCGCAGTTCATAATAGCCAGATCTTGGAAACAACGTAAATGCCCCCTTGCCTGAGGAATGGACAAAAAGATGTGGTATTTCTATATAATGGAATATAACTCAGCTATAAAGAACAATAAACTAGACACTTTCATACTTAAATGAATGTGCCCCGAGAATATACTTATCAGTGAACTAAGTAAGTCACACATATGTAACCATCATATTGTTGCACTTGTGTGAAAAACTGAAAGAAAAACTATGTACATGTTTATGTAAATGTATATAAAAAATTAGTTAAGATAGTTAAAGAAAAAGAATTCTAAGTGAAAAGTAGTTTTCACAGGGTCATTTTCAGGTTTCATTTTTACTATGAATTGTTCTTTTTAAAAAAATGTAGCATTCATAACACTTGTATTTCTTGCCAATATTTTTCTAATGTCCTATACATTCTTTTTTGTTATACAATAAAAAAATAAATAAATAAAGTTAGGTCTAGCCACGTGACATGCTTTGATCAATGAAATATAAATGAAAAGAGACATATGCCACATTGGGACAGAAACTTTAAAAGCCAGCACTTGCTTGACCACCAATTATCTTGGTCCTTGAGTGACTGAGAAGCAGAGTCCCCTGTGTACTCATGTGGAACACATAGCATAAATGAGAAGTCAACTTCAGTTCTGTTAAATCACTGAAATCTTTAAGATTTTTGTTAGTATAGTTTAACCCAAGCTATCCAGACCAATACACTAGATCGCTCAGTAAGGGATTCTCTCGCACAAATAACATTATTTACATACTTTATGGCAGCATTTCTTTGCCACATAGGATTTTTTTGAATCCATCTAGTTTAAAGCTGTTTTCAATATATTTGCCAAATAGCCGGGCGTGGTGGCGCACGCCTTTAATCCCAGCACTCGGGAGGCTGAGGTAGGCGGAGCGTTGTGAGTTCGAGGCCGGCTTGGGCTACAACGCGAGCGCAAAGCTGGCCTGAGCTACATAGTGCGACCCTGCCTCAAGAAAACCAGGACCGGGAGTTTGGCTCAGTGCCTTAAGTGCCTGCCCTGGCAGGCGCGAGGTTGTGAGTTCAATCCCCGGTGCCGCAAAAAAAAAAAAAAAAAAAAAAAAAAAAAAAAAAAAAAAAAAAAAAAATATATATATATATATATATATATATATATATATATATATTTGCCAAATACCTACTAAATAAAAAAAACTGTGCTATATGACAAAGACAATAATTCACATCTGGAGAAAGCTTAGGTCCTATGTCATGAGTGGAAGTTAGGGCAATTATGGCAAAAAGACTATAGAGTTATAACTGTTTAAAGGAGAGAACTAATTTACACAGGAAGAAAAGCACAGAAAAGATTTACAGAAGTTTCCTATAAACAGCCCTAAAACATACATAAGAACAATTCAAGAGGGTCACTTAAGATAGAAAAGGCCAACATTATAAAAGATACGAAGTACAAACAGTAAAGGACAAAGAGCAAGCAGTTCCAATAATCGGGGAAAATACAGTAAAATCTGAGGGCATGGCCAATAAAAATATTTGCCCATACTCTCATGCCAGCTGGTCTATGGCTAGTTCAACATACAGGGGGCCACTGAAAGTCGTGGCAGAAGTGATACACCTGGAAGAGATGGCAGCACACGTGGCAAATAGGAGGAAAGAAAACAACGCTGCAGGGGAGGAGTGTTCTGGGTTAATTCACGGAAACTGTATCAGTGGCCCAAACCAGTGTGATGATACCAGGAATAGAAAGAAGAGTGGAAGTAGGATCAGCATGTCCTGGCAACCAACTGCATACAGGAATTAAAAAGAAAGGTAAAAACGAACCCAAGGTGCAGATCTGTGGTGGTTAAGAATTATTATCCCAAATAGCTGAGGCTAATCAGAACATGACAACAGCGAAGTATTATTGGGTCTCCTTCCTGATGCTTAGTTCTGTCTTTATTTGAAGGGAAGAGTACTACTAATGTCTATTTTATGCTCTATCCTGGGGCAAAGGTACTTCTGTTTGATGCCATCCACCTACCTTCTGTACAACCTCATCTCCCACTTTCTTCAGGAAGAATCCCTGGAACCACCCAGGTACAGTACGTGGTTTTTTTGTTGTTGTTGTTTTGTTTTGTTTTTTGTACCGGGGATCAAACACAACATCGTGCCTACCAGGCAGGTGCTTACACCACTGAACTAAATCCCCAACCCTATTTTTTGAGACAGTGTTTCACTATGCAGTTCAGGCTGGCCTTGAATTCACTTTGTAGCCCAGGCTGGTCTCAAACTCACAGCAATCCTCCTGCCTCAGCCTCCCGAGTGCTGGGATTCAAGGTGTGCACCACCACGCCCAGCTCTAGCCATGTACATTCCAAGTACCCCCCTGCTACCCCTACCATCCACATTTTGTATCAGTTCATTTACCTTCCTCCAGACAGGCCTGACCACTCTTGGTGCCCCAACTCAAGCCTTAGCTCCCCTGTGAAACCATCCTCAAATGCATAAGTTTCTCCTTCTCTTGATTTCTCATAGTACTTACTGTCTTGGAATTCTAGAGACCATATCAATAGCTATCATTTTCATACGTGTTCTTCATGCTCTTCACTCTATTATAGGCCCATCAGAATAAATTTCATACCTTAAATGTCTTCCAGGTCCCTTCAGCAACACTTTGCACAAAATATGTACTCAGTAGACACTTGAGAGACCTGGGTGTGGTGCCACACACCTGCTAGCCCAGCACTCAGGAGGCTGAGGCAGGAGGACTGCTGTGAGTTCAAGGCCAGCCTGGGCTACATGAGTTCAACACCAGCCTGAACTACACAGTGAGACCCTGTCTCAAAATAAAGAAACAAAAATAGACACTTGATTAAGCAAGGCAATCTAGACACATGTGTGTCTTGTTCCATAATCACTGTTCTAGTAAACCATAGTTAGACATTAAGACTTAAGCAGAAATTCACTTTACTTCAAACTATCCTTGAGTCATTAGTACTTCAAAAGATTCTTTGAAACTACCATTTGGTCACCAACTTCTGTAACAGCTTTCTTTCAATTCCCTCACTGCTGACTTGAAGCCACATCAAACAATTCAGTGATCATCATTCCAAAGTGATTCTGATTTAGAAACAATCTAAATTGTCATGAAGACTATTTTACTTACAGTAATCTAATTAGTGTTTCTATTAACCTATATATCCAACATTATAGAATAAAAAATTCAAAGTACTGAAATTGGGCTGAGCATGTAGCTCAGTGGTAGAGTGCTTGCCACGTATGTGTGAGGTCCTGGTTTTGACCCCATCACACACACACGCCCAAAGAAATGTCATGTCACAGAAAAGTCTGTAAATATTCTTTACTTTCTAAGATAACAGCTGACTTCACTGACCCCTCCCACCTATGTGAGAAAAACAAAAAACAGACTGAGAAAAACAGACTGAGAAAAACAGGTTCCGTTTAAAAAAAAAAAAAAAGAATTCAACATACTCAATGGACAGTTTCCTAATCAAACGCGATCTCTTCCCGAACATGTTTACGCTTGCAAACCACACAACCGAGAAGACAATAAGAGAACCAGAAAGAAAGGAAGAGTACTTTGCAATCAAACTGACCCCTGTCTCCTCTGAAGATCTAACCTCTAGCAGAGCTGCAGGCAAAGACAACCGCTAACCTCGCGAGGCTGACTCCCTAGACTTGTCCGTCTTCCCACAGCAATGCCAGAAGGAGCGCGTCCTTTCTCTGCGCCAAGGATCGCAGCAACGCGAGGTCCCGCAAGCGGGTAACCTCAGACCGCTCGGCCCGCTCCCGGGCGGCCTTTCCCCAGGCCTAGCAGCCCCACACCAGCTAGGTCGTCCAAAGACCGGGCTCCCAGCCCGAGTGACCCCTGGGCCGCGCCGCCCAGCCCTTCCCAGTACAGGAGCGCGGGTTCTGAGCCCTTCCATCCCCAGACCCGGCCTGGGGGAGGGGCGAGGCGACACCCCTCAGCCGCGATCTCAGTCTCGCCCGCAAGCGCGCGGGACCGGTTCTTACCGCAGCCGAGAGGCAGGCCGCGGAGAGGCAGCGCCCGGCCCTACTGGAGGCAGGAAGGCGCAGGCTACGGCACAGGCGGCGGCCACAGCCGCGGGAAACCCCGGCGGGCGCCCGCGAAGCGCTGAGCTGTATGGGCGCCGCCATAGTGGGGACGCAGCGGCGGGCGGAGCGTGCAACCGCGACCCGGGACGGCAGGACCACCAATCCGGTTGTCCGCCTCGGCGCCCTCGTCGGGGGTCGGGCAACTGCGGCCAATAGGCGTGCGGGGGACGGGCGGGCCGCTGGGGTGGCCAATGTGGGGTGCGCCGCAGGCAGGGCGGACACAGACCCGGACGGCCCAATGAGGGCGGGAGCTCCGAGCTTTCGGCCCGCCCTCCCTCCCAGTGCGCGGTCCTAGCGGCGGAGGACGTGCAGCGAGAGGTGCCCCAAGTGTAGCTCAGTCGCCCAGCTCCCGTGCCGACTCCACGACCTAGAGGGCTCTCGGGCCTCTCGGAGGACGCACCCCTCGAGAGGCCATTTCCTTGTCGAAATTTGGGGCGCAGAACGCAGGATGACCGCGGTGATTCCACGCCGACGAACGACTCGCCCAGTCCTCAGGTCGGGACCGCCAACCCGGCCGCTCGCTGACGCCTAAGGCTCCGGATTTTAACGGGTCCGTGCAGTCCCACGGGGTAAGAGGGCACGGGGATCCAGGCTGCTGGCGTCAGTCACCAACTTAGAACCTCCTCGATACTTTCGGTCAGTGCACTTGGGGACCCCGCTCAACTGTGTACTTTTTGCAGTACCGGAGGCCTCTGCTTTCTCCCAATCTGCTCCCCTCATTCCAGCAGCTGAGTTCCGGCATTATCCATCTGGGACATAATTTAAGGCTGGATTTCTGAGGATTTCTGCCACTTCTAAATACCAACCCAAAGACCTCACCCTACTAGGGGAAGGCTCTTTGCATTGGCAAAAACGTTTTTCGGGGAACTTGCATAAGGCAAAAGGAAACCGGCGGAGATGTGGCCTTTTCTTGTGGTGGCCTGGACCTGACTGCACTAGCCAGGGAGGGGGAACTGCAGGTCAAGGCTGAGCGTTTGACTCAGTAGCAGAGCAGCGGGCTTTGTAGCATGCTCAGGTCCTGCGCCCCGTCCCGACAGCGTTTTGAGAGTTGGAAAGCCCCATCACCTCTTTGAGCTTGGATCTCCTAAAGGACATTAAGCTGCCACAAATTAAAATTGGAACGTTTTTAGAAAAATGGTTGACTTCTAAAAGTTTGCCGGGCATGGAGGCACCCGCCCGCCACTCGGGTGGCTGAGGCAGGAGTGTAGCAGTTCAAGGCCAGGCTGAATTACACAGCAAGACCCTGTCTCAAAAAATAAAATGTTACTGCTGGGAGTGGATCAGGCAGCCAGCCCTGTAGGTTCAAAAGCAAGGCTGGGAACATGAGGCCAGTAGGGAGGCCTGGGACCCAGTAACCAAACCCGAAGTCCTGGCCTTGCCCAGCCTCCGGTGAGTCCCCAAATGAATCACAAAAGTGTCAACCTTCTTTACTTGGCCCAGGTAGGGAGTTAGTTTAAAATAGCATATTTGAAACTTTGCTCCTCCATTCCCAACTGTTTGTACCAAGTAACAGCCACCTCGCAAGCCCCAGGAATACAAAGCATTGAGTGAGCTGACCCAAGCCTCTCCTGCATCTGGCTGCCTACAGCCAGGTAGGGCAGCTCTGCTGTGCCCTCACCCTGCAGCCACTGCCCCTTTCTATCCCAAGGCTCCCCTACACTTGACTTCTCAGTCCTCAGGGACCCAATAGGCAGGCTTCTTGTTAACTACAGGTAGCTCAGAAAGCAGCTTCAGGACCTCACTGGGGGCTAAGTTCCTTGGTCCTCAAGCACCTAACACTTTCAATTAGTTCCGTAACATGTGGAACACAGCTCACGTAGATGTAACTCTGCTCAGTAAAGACAAACCAGATGGGGTGGAAGTGAGATCAATGTTTAGATGACTTAGAGTGGTTTGGTTCTTCCCATTACCTTCTCTTCGCCATCTATAAAGCAGGAGAAGCAAAAAGGTGCTCCTAGCCAGAAGGGTCCCTACTTCCATATCTCACCATATTTGGTTTATTTCAGAGCCTGACAAGAAAGGGTCCAATCTCTTTGGAATGGCTTCCAAAGTCCTGCTTCACTGTTTCTTACAATACATAGCCTTCTCCAGAGCCTATGACTCTGCTTACAACCCAGCCTGACCCTGGGCCACTAGGGCTCCTTGGGGCAGACACAACCAATTGTCTGCTCAACATACTTTATTGCTAAGGACAAGGTGATGCACCAGTTTTCAAAATAATTTGGTTTATAGCGTTCATACGTAACAAAAAAAGGGAAAGTAGTATAAATCTGATTCTTGTATACATAAGGGATAATTGTGACCCTCTCCAACCCTGGGCCCAGGCAAACAAATTCATGAGGAGCAAAAACCTGTTTAACCCCTTCAGTATTGTCCCTTATCCCACCCCCCACCCTCCAATCAGGCCCCTCCCACCCTCCCAGACCAAGGGCATACCTATAATTGCCCTTGGCCTCCAGTGGCCCCAATTCATCCTAACTCTCCCAGCCCTTGCATGATTGCAATTTTCTTTTGACAGATTCACCCACCAGGCTCTGCCTGCTTCCATCATTAAAGTCCTCCCTTGAGGGTATTCCCCACCCACACCCTCTAATACTGTGCCACAGAAGCTCTGTCCCCTAGAGTGTTTTGGGAACACAATCATGTTACTCCTATGTTCTCCTTCAAAGGAGGACAAAGAGATGGCATCAACTCCTTAGCATCTCAATACTGCAGCTTTGCCAGCATTCTCTTGGGGCCATTCCAGGCCTAGACAGATGTCGCATCCACCTCCAGCCAACTCCCAGGGGCCTTTACTCAGCTTAGCTGAGGACAGAATTTCACATTTTGTTTGCCCTGCATAGGCAAGGAAGAAAGTAAAGGCCAGGGGCTTGCAGAAGCTGATCCAGACCACACGCACACCCACACATCCACGCACACACATAAATACAAAAGAAACTGAGGAAACTACCAGCACCTCTACCTAGAGGGTGCAGGTGATTGATTGGTAGGAAACTAAGTCCTAGGCCAGGAGCAGGGCAACCTGCCCAACTAGCACAGTTGACCCCTTTTGGGACCTGGGTCAGTGCAGCCACAGCATTCCAGTGCTCAGCCACTCAGCTGGGAGATCAGCAGCTGCCGCCACATGTCCCAAAATGGCTTGTCTTTTCACTAGGGCAGAATGTGAAGAGGGCAGGGTAAGGAGGTGATGGGGTCGATGATTTCGTTCCTTTTCTTTTTACAACTTCACTTTTAGAGACTTCAGAGTTCCGTGTGTCTGCTGTGCTGTGGAACACCAGAGCGCGCTCGCCTCAATGGCTGGGAACCTGCTGAACCCTGGAAGCACCTACTCCATGATGGCCCGGTATAGTGCAGGCTCTATGTAATCTTCCCGGTATCTAGAGTTGATGACTCGCTGCCGTTTCTTTTCTTGCTTAACCTCTTTCTCCGTGAAAATCTCGTTGAAGCGCATGTCTGAGGCCACTGACTGCAGAAGAACAGGCAAGCCAAATCACTTTATAGCCAACTCTCCCAAGGGGGAGAAAAAGTGACATACCCCTGCTCTGTTCCCTCCTGCTCCTGGGAGCCAATGGCACACAGAAAACACTCACCAGTCTAGACTTGACTCTTTTAGGAAGCTCTTCATCCAGCGTATACACGTCATCTCTCTTAACCACAAGCTGTGAGCCATCCTCAAACTCCACCTGCCAGTGACACAAAGGCCTTTTGACGAGGGTACCTCTGAGTTTCCCTTGCCTACCCCATGAAAATGGCAGTTTCCTTCAGCCAAAGGAAGGCATTACAGCACTGAAGTAAGGACTGCCAGGTCTGAAGCCACACTAGGGAACGAGACATGGGACAGAGCTAGCTCTACAAAGGTTGTTACCAACCCACAGTAGTTTTCTCAAAAGCAAAGACTCAACTGTCACGAGAGAACACTGAATTAATCAAGTACCACGCACCCCTAGCAGGAAGCTTTGACTACCTGGTACATCTGGATGGGGTGGGAAGCCACAAATTTAGCTCCATAGACTTGGCCATCTGTCCATCTCACTTGGACCACTTCTCCTTCAGCAGGAGGACCCAACTGGAGACAGTCCTGGCTCTGAAGAAAGAAAAAAGGACAATGAAAGGTCCACTTGAGCACAATGGTAACTGACATCTACCCTTAGAAAAATGAGAATAGATTATACTTCTGCTTTGACACTCCAACAGGCCGCTTACTCTGGGCCGGAAGATGCAATAAATACCTGCCTGCAAAGTCAAAGTCTGCCCTGTATCTCTTATCTTGCTTCTGGGTGACAAACTGAATATGTGTAATGAATTTAGCAAACTTAATAAGCATAGGAGACTGTTTTCCAGGACTCTTCCATGAAGAAATACTAGAAGTTTATTCAGAATTTAAGAAAGGTGTTTTTAAAATAACAGACAAGTTATGAAAAGGCAGAGTTACCTACCATGAGTCATGGCACAATACATTAGAACCTTTATTCCTTCTAGAAAAGGCTACTTTAAGATAAATGTTCAACTATATCCCAGCTTGAAGTGGTGCACAGTTATGGTGACTGAATGAAAGGACAGACCTGGGAGAAGATGGCCTAGAGGGGTTCCCATCAGTTTCTCCTTAGCCCCAAAGTCCTCAACTGTAAATAGCAAAGAGCAAACTATATCTGCTAAGATGGCGTGGTAGAGAAAAGAACTGGATAATTCTCCAAAAGTCATACATTTTTCTGAGCAGCATAACATGTATAACCTGATACCAAAGCCTGGGCTCTTCTACTCCATTCGGTGCCTTCAGGATAGTCTGACCAAAACGTGTAGTTTAGAGAACTGCAGAAAATACTGATTCCCATAAACTTCTAGGGGGAGCAGTGTACCCCATCAATTTTCCTTGCAAGGAAAGACTACTGTGAATATGTCTTTCTGTTTGGCGACAACTAAAGAACTCATAGGACCTATTAATAAAGGCAAGCATACCCACAGCCAGTCTGCCAACTAGACCTAGAAACTCCTCAGTCCCAAACTGCCAGAGAAGCTGCTTGCAGACATTACCACTATGTCCTCAGGATACAGATTGTCACTGAAGGAGCCATCATCAAAATTGACTTCATAGAAGGTCTCAGTGGTGAGCCTGACCACTTCACACTGGTAGAAGCGCCCATTCTTATGCTTGCTAATGACCTTCTGGCCAGCAGTAATACTCTGCAAGGCCCCCTTGGCACGCTGAAAGAAAGAGAGGCTTGGGTTATTCACACATTGTGCTCATGGGTCTGGCAAACAAGGACAAAAAAAAAAAAAATCAATGGGTTCCCCTTTATCCAAAGAAGGTAAGCATAAGAATAAAAAGTTAACAAGGAGAGAAGAAACAGGAGCTGAATCATTTCTTCCCACATACCCACATCCCAGCCAGTGTCATATTCTCCTACATAAATTTTGCTCCCCCTGAGCTCCTAGTCCAGAACTGGTCCTTCTCCATAAACATACCCTTGTGACTTCCCTGGAACCAACCAAATAGTACCCACTAATGCACAAGGCTTACTTACATGTCAGAACATCAGAGAAGACTCAGGTGACCAGAAGCCCTGGGCCCCAAGCATTACTGCACACTGAGCTGAGCACTAGCCCGACCCTCAGGGAGAGGACACAGAGACTGAAGTTTGATGGATGTCCTCAGCTATATGCAACCACCTACTCCACATTATAAGGGCCCTGTTATCTCTGGTGCCCTCAATTCAGGTTACTTATTCTGAACTCCTCCTTGATACAAATGGTATCAGAAACCATGTATTAGGCTCATGGCCAGTCATTTCCAACAACCTGCCCAAGTACTCTACACTCCAGCCAAGCCAGCCACTTCACAGTTCTCAACATAACATGCTACATAGCTCCCAGCCCAGGGCCTTTGCACTGCCATTCCTTCTACCTGAGATGCCATTCCCTAGTTATCTGCACCCTGGTTTCCTCACATCCCAAGATTCATCACTGACAAAACTCACTATCCACTCCTTTACCCCCTTTACCCACCACAGTTCTGTCTGATACACTGTGTATTGCTAGCTTCCTATGTGTATCTTTCAGCTATAACACACGTACCTCACATACACTGTATGAGGGCAAGGACTTTCCTGTCTTTTCCTAACATCTAGAACTGCTTGTCACATAGCAGATGCTTTAAAAATACTTGAACAATAAATCAGTCAAAGAAATATTCAGCAATACCCCAGTTTCCTCTCAGCATCAGCAGTCTACGGCTACCAAATAAAGCATGTCAACTACTGATAATCATAAGTAGTTCATTCCTGATTATTGCTGCATACAAAAAAAAGCAGCCTGTTCTTGTTTTAGTTGGAATTGTATTGAATTCTTAAAAATGAGAATTATTTAAAAATTTAAAATGTTCTTTCAATCCATCAGTAATCCTGTTCTATTACCAAATGCAGATTTACCTGCCAGAGCTGGGACTTGACAATAACTTAGACCTTTATTCCTCCGAAGCTTCATTGTCACATTGAACATTTCTCCATTTTCCTAAGGTCCTACCCATATGTCCGATGACCACCTCTCAAGATCAGAAAATGCCTTCATGAAAAAGGAAAATCTAGACTAATGAGAACTTTTCTGTGATCTCAACAGCAGAGTGCAAAACACTCTCCTTTGGACTGGCTGTCTAACATGTTCTTCCTTGATTATCGTACTTGCCACACTGTGGAAAAGTCTCTTACATTAGCCTGCAACTGGATGGTGGGGCTTTCCCCACCTAGTGTGACTCCTAACCTGACTGCACCTCTAGGGCTCTCCAGTTTGGACTACTCTGGGAGCAACACACCTCAAAGATTTGCCTAAGTATTCCCATTTCAAAACTCACTCACTCTAGGCTAAATTAAATGATTTTACTGCCTCAAATTCTGATTTCTGAATCATCTCCTAGAGCCACTATCAGAGTCACTATTTAAAAATATAGTTCACCCAGTAATAGTGGCACACACCTGTAATTCCAACACTTTGGAGGCTGATGCAGGAGGACCTCAAGTTCGAATCCAGCTGGGCAACATAACAAGACCTCGTCTCAAAATAAAAAGGGCTGGGGATGTAGCTCATTACAAAGGCCCTGGGTTCAATCCTGAGTACCCCAGTACCACCACACCACCACCAAAAGAAGGAAATATAACCTGGATGTGATGGCACACCCATGTAATTGCAGCACTTGAGAGCCTTAGGTAGGAGGATTGCCATGACTTCGAACTAGCCTGGCCTATCTACTGAGTTCTAGGCCAGCCTAAACTACATAGTGAAACTGTCTCAGAAATATAGTCCAAGCCAGGTGTGGTGTCACACACCTATAATCCTAACTACATAGAAGACTGAGGGAGGAATTTAAATTCAAGGCCAACCTGAACAACTTAGCCAGATTCTGTGTAAAAATTTTTAAAAAGACTAGGAATATAGCTCAATACCAGAGTACTTGCCTAGCAGGCTCAAGGTCCTGAGCTCAATCCCTGGTATCACATGCATGTGCACACACAAACACATTTTTTTTTTCCCAGCACCGGGGATTGAACTCACAACCTTGCGCCTGTCAGGCGCTTAAGTCACTGAGCCAAACTCCTAGCCCTGGTTTTTTGAGGCAGGGTCGCACTGTGTAGCTCAGGCCGGTCTTGCGCTCGTGTTATAGCCCCAGCCGGCCTTGAACTCACAACGCTCCTCCTACCTCAGCCTTCCAAGTGCTGCACATACTTTAAAATCTTAACAGTGACAAAAGTCCTCCAACAGAAGAGCAGCCAAAGTGCAGGACCTTCATTATTCAGTGCTGGTTTCCTCTCAATTACTATCCCCTGCTGATTCCAGAACCTGTCTTGTATGTTCATTTTTTCAAGCTTTGATCGTCTGTTTCTGAAGCCCTGAGTGCTATTCTGCTTATAATTTCTTCTTATTGTCAAGAACCACTTCAAATGCCAACTTCTACCCAGACTCCTTCCTAACTCTACTAGCTCACATTCCATGTATTTCTCTGTACTTCACCATTCAAAGAACTACGTAAACCTCTAATAAATATCAGTTAATGGAGAACTGTCAGTTCTCTCTAGTAGTTCTCAACATTTACAAAGCTTCAACTTATGTCCCTGACACTAAGTGAAATAAAAAGGACATCCTGGGTAATAAGATACGGACCCTCAGCCAGGCATGGTGGTACACACCTGTAATCCCAGCAATCTGGGAGGCTGAGGCAGGAGAATCACAAGTTTGAGCCCAGCCTGGGCAACTTAGCAAAATAAAAAATAGGCTTATGTGTCAAAATAAGAAATAGGCTGGGAGATAGCTCAGTGCAAAGGCCCCAGGTTCAATCTCCAGTATTGCTGAAAAGAAAAAGATATGGGCCCTCAGCTCAAGCAGTTTATCCTGGTGGACAGGCAAGCAAATAAAGATAATCCAAATGAGTCAATTGGAAACAGTTTGGTGCCACTAGATTATGAAACCCAACGCGGAGTAGGACAGTGGAGGTCCTCTCTTAATGACTTACTCATTAGCGTCTCCACCAAGCACAATGCTTGAGGAAATATGTGCTGGCATGATAAATGGACAGCATGCAGAGAAAAGGATCTTTCACTTTGTCAAGAGGATTCCAGAATGGCACCCTCCCTTACCTCCAAATTGGGAATCCTGTGCCGAAAGCAAGTAATAAAGACGACAAAAGGCCAGTCATCTGGCTGCATCATCACCCCAGCAGCCTGGGCACAGCTCACGTGGAAGGCAGTTGGGCACCGACCATGGGAACACTGCACACAGCAGCCAGCGTTTCTTTTCCTTCGCTTCTTGCAGAAGACACATTTCTGCACCCAGGGGAAAAAAGCCAATGAATGATTCCAGGAAAGACAGTCCAGTGTCTTGTATTGATCCACCCTTCAAATGCACAGAGCCAAGTAAATAAGAGCCTACCTGCCCCTAAAACACAAGGGTTCTAATCTCACATCTGATCCTGGGTCTCCTCAGTAAGTGTATTTGACCATAGGGTGAGAACCAGAAACTGAACAAAACCAGGGCTAAGCAGATATACACTGTCCTCCTCTACTCAGAGACCTGTAAATAGGATAATCAGGAAGCATCCACAAGCCCATCTCTTCTTACTTACCAGTTTGAAGCGGGGCAAGGGAATTTTGCTCACATCCACTGGACTTCTCTCTGCAATGTTGACAAACCTGGCTTCCAGAATTGCCACAGCACATGAAACGTGGACCCACCTGCCGAAAGGCAAAGGCCTCAGTCACCTCTGGGCCCAATGGCCTGTGGCCTCCTTTCTAGTATAGGCCTCCAACAGTGCTTCCATGTTCAACCACGATGGCACTAACTTCCTCCACCAAGTTCCCAAGACCCAAGGTGACAGCCAGAAATATCACATCACACTGCCCCAGGTTAAGGTATGGTCACACTTCTTAAACTACTCCCTCAAATCTGTGGGAAAATAAACTGGACCACAATTTGAGTGTGGTGAGTTTCAGAGGTGAGAATAAACTACAGAGTGCAACAGGGCTCTCTGACCACAGGACCCAGCACTTTGGAAAACTGTTCTACCATACCAAGTTTGCCAGTATCATGGTGCCCCCCTGGTCTCTGCCCAGACCTCTTTCCCAGGCTGAAACAATCTCTTTTTCTCCTCCCTT
The DNA here is from genome assembly GCA_004363535.1 of Dasyprocta punctata. Classification (NCBI taxonomy): domain Eukaryota; kingdom Metazoa; phylum Chordata; class Mammalia; order Rodentia; family Dasyproctidae; genus Dasyprocta; species Dasyprocta punctata. The sequence goes on along the minus strand of RJWM01002150.1, from coordinate 32,175 downwards.
TATCTCTGGCAGATTCAGGCTTTAAGGTCTAACCCAAGCCCCACTTTCTCTGAGGTCTGCCCAACAGACATCCATAGAGGATTAAATTAAGTTCTGGGCATTCTGAGATAACATGCACCAAGGTAAGAAAAACTAAGCTGGTAAAAGTTCTTAATATCAGGGGGAGGGGTGTGGCACAGTGCTAGAGCATGCACCTAGCATGTGCAAGGCCCTGGGTTCAATCCCCAGCCCTGCAAAAAATAAGAAAAATCAGGACACATGAAGACCTACAACAGATAACACTGACACTACATGGAAGCGGACAGCAATACTAATGGGGCTGTTGTGTCCTATGTGGCCCTGGAGGATAGAACAGGGATTAAAAGGCAATGGTGAGAGGCTCAGAGACATTCTCACCTTCAAGAAGGAAGACTGTTACCAGCCCTATCCTGCAACTGGGAGGAACACAGTGACTTCAAGTAATGGCAGCAAGTGCCTTCACATGAGTATAAGTGACAGCAGAAGAGCAATCTATCAGAAAGAGCGTGCCAGGCATGAGGCAGGACACTCACCCACTGGGTGCCGCTGCCTGTGTGCACAACCTTCTAGAAAACCACACTGTTCAGAGGGGAAAAAACCTCAGCAACTTACATTTCTGCCTCAGGAGTAAGTATAACAGGAAGCAACAAAGATGCAACTATGTAAAAGTGAGCAACCGATGGCTGAGAAGCCCGAAATCTTCTGTAGATTTAACATGGGTAGCCTGGCTGATCTCTCAATTGTCCCATTTTCCTCCTGGAGGACTCGAATTATCTCTAAACAGTAGGTCTGGGCCAGGGAGTTTCCTGTGTAGGGAAGTCCTCACAAGCCTGAGCCCATGGCCACCTCCAGCCCACAAAGGCCTTGCACCACCTTCTCAGGTCTCCATACCCTTCCCAGAGTCCATACTCAGCTCCTCATAAGAGAGGATGTTACCAAAGGAAAGTAGAACTGGAAAGATCCAGGACTGTTTGGCTACCCTTGGCAATCCACTATTAAAATTAGTTTCAGAAATGCTGTTCCTACTCCACACAATGCACTTCACAAACCTTCACCAGGTGCTCAGCAAGAGCCATGGCCCCACACTGCCACTGTACTCTTTAAGTCAGAACTGAGCAGGGGCATTCTAAGAAATGGGTCTGAAAACTCACCTATCATCATTTGCTCTCTGCAGGGCCCCTCCTCGTAAGGAGCATAAACAACAGTCCTGCCCAAGAGGAAGAGGGAGAAAAGCAGTTACCACCAAGTCATTAACACCCTATCTACCCTCCATCGAGTTCTTGTGGACAGTTCTGACCTCAACCTAAGAAAGCAGCATAAATAGCAGACAGGGCTTCAAAATACAAGCCTTATGGCAGAGAATCCCCTGTAGGATACAGAGACCACTAGGGCCAAAGTGCATCAAGTACCTGCTTAACATAATCCTCTTTGCTGTTACTGCTCCTAACAACAGTAAGCACAGTACTCGGGAGGCTGAGGCAGGAGGATTGCTATGAGTTTGAGACCAGCCTGGGCTACTAAAGTGAATTCAAGGCCAGTATGAACTGCATAGTGAGACCCTGTCTCAAAAAATAGGGCCAAAGATTTAGTTCAGTGGCATAAGCGCATGCCTGGCAGGCGCAAGGTTGTGAGTTTGATCCCCGGTACCAAAAAAAAAGAAAAGTAAGCAAACTTGCAAAAGCTGCTCTGTGCAAACTGGAAGCTTTATGGGGCCTTGACTGCTTCCTAAGCGCATTACTGCCAGGCACTGGGGGTGACAATCAAGAGATACCTGCAAAGCCGGGCATGGTGGCACATGCCCTTAATCCCAGCACTCGGGAGGCTAAGGTAGGAGGAGCGTTTTGAGTTCGAGGCTGGCTTGGGCTACAACGCGAGCACAAGGCCGGCCTGAGCTACATAGTGCAACCCTGCCTCAAAAAACTAGGGCTGGGAGTTTGGCTCAGTGGCTTAAGCGCCTGTCTGGCAGGTGTGAGGTTATGAGTTTGATAACCAGTGCCGTAAAAAAAAAAAAAAAGACATACCTGCAAAGTCAACCATCTGAGCCCAGTACTGAGGCTTCAACCCCATGGTGAACTCTTAAATGGTATTACAGACAATCACCTTGGTCTTGGCTCAATGGAGTAAACATAGCTTCCAGGTCTATTCATGCCCTGCTGCAAATCGGCAGAAACTACTCTTCAGGCACCTTAGACTTACTCTCACTTTACTCAGTGACATCACTAGTACTGGGCCCTATGTAGACTGCTGTGGACATCGAGTCCAGCTTAAAACAGCCTGACCCTGACCCTGAATGTATTCCAAGTCTCATGGAGGATACAGAAAAGAGCATGGGAGTACTTACTTCCTCTAGGGCATTGGCTGAACACCTAGAACACATCCAGTCTTCAGAAGCCTTTGCAGGGGGTACCCCATAGCAACCTAAAAGGGACACCAAGAAGAGCAAATTAAACCCAGAGGTCAGAACAGGATGTGGCTTTGTGATTCTTTCCAAAGATAACAAACAAATCTTACCAAAACCCCCGAATCCTAGGTCACAGTCCCCATGGCACAATCACACAATGTGGTATCAGGCCTTAGAAAACATAGGGGGCTGGGGATGTAGCTCAGTAGCATAAGTGCCTGCCTGGCAAGTGCGAGGTGGTGAGTTCGATCCCCGACACCACCAAAAAACACATAGGAACTGCAGATTGATTAGTAACTACAATACCAAGTAAGTAGCAGGTAGCAGTCTACTCTACTCTGGATTATCTGTAACTAAGAGGGCAATAGAAGAACAGACTGGTACACCTACAGATGCTTGGGAGTCACACGGAAACTCATCAACCAATAACAAACTCCTCAAGGACTTGTAAGCAGCCTTTGCACTCGAAAAAAGGAAAGGCCAGTAGGTACCAAGGACACTCAGTGAGCAGACCCTGTCCCTAAAATAAGATAAAGATGAGCACTCACTGGCATGAACCCGGACACTGCATTTCTTGCAGGAAACTAGCATGCTGGTACCATCCTCCTCAAGATAAGGAGTAGACAGGTTGATGTCCGTACTGCAGCCAGTTGAGGTGAAACACATTTCTGGAATCAATGGCTTAGTCCTCTGTTTTTGGGAGGCTAACTCTGAAGCATTTCCACAGTTCTGGCTAAGGCCTCCAAATTCAACCTAAGGGAAGAGAGAAAGCGCACACCAGTGAGCCCGCGCCTGTGCTCTTAGCTTTCCACCTGCTCCATCAGCAGAAAGCTGAATCTCTTACTCATATGACTATGGCTACAGCTCCCGGGTGTATAGCCATTATCCCGGAGCTACTAATTGAAGTTACCTCTAATGACTCAAATTCAATTTCTCACAGCAGCATCAAACAAAGGCCCCTGGGGGACAACTGAGAAGAGGGAGCGAGGTAAGAGACAACTGGGATTTCAGTCTTCCTACTCCAAATGGTAATAAAATGCAGAGATGTTGGCAGTGGAGCAGCCACTGTGGGCTCCCCTATGTGCTGCACCACATGGTGGCCCCACTCAGGGATAGCACCCAGAACAGGTGCACCTAATGGGCCAGCACTGATTGCCCCCTGAGGCTCTGTGTCAGCAAGTCACCAGAAATGCAGCACTGTCACCTGGTTGGAGACCCACCTGCAATTGCTCGCTGAGGGGCCCCTCCAGGAAAAACATCGTATCCACATACCTTCCTTGGCAAATGATATTGACTATAAATATCTGCTGGCTTTGCCACTGGATGGCAACATTATTCTCATTTCAAGGACAGAGAGCCCAGAAACATGTTAACCTCTAAGCCTACGCCATTCATGAAACTCTATATAAATACTACACACTAACCGACTGCATTACTAGAGCTCCAGCCATTCATGAAACACTGAACCCCACTTAATCCGTTGGAAGTAACAACCAGGCCAGACACTTCCTTCACAGACAATGGCATATACAGTTCCTTGGTTTTGTTTTCTTGTCAATGGAAAGAATTTGTGAGTTACTAACCCAAAGACTGCTGGTCTGAGGTTCCATCCTTCAGCAAGTATGAAATTGGGGCCTTGCCAGGCTCAGAGTGGCCATGATGCTTCAATCTCCACAGTACAATAGCTTACTTACTTCCAAGTCCCAGCAGAACCTAAGCTGGTCACCTGGCACCTGCCTTCCTGACCTCCTAGAGAAGCCCTTAGTGTCCCAGCATGGGAAAAGCACAACTGAGTTCAACAACCGTGCTTCCCTACCCCTTGCCCCAATCTGGCCCTCTACTTCCACCCCACCCTAGTTCTTTCTGGCCGCTAGCAACGTCCACAATGGAATGGTTGACAATGGGAAAGGAAAAAAAGAAGATGGTATGACAGGATATGGCTTTTCACCCAGAGTGTGTCAGAGTGTGCCAAAGTAACTACAGTCCTACACCCTGACTGGTCAGTCCTCCAATGCCTGGCAAGAATAGCACCAGACCAAGATGCTAACAAAAAACAGAGAGCTCTGCCAACAGTCAAGCCTGTGACGAGCACACCTGCAAAAAGAAGCCTGAGCCACATGGTCTCTAGACCATTTCCAAGTGAAAATCTATACTGCAGGGTTATCTGCCTGAAAAACACTGAGCAACTTACATAGGGCAGAAAACACCAGAAAAAACACCCTTCCCCTAAGGCAACCAGTGACAAGTTATATAACCACCTTCAAATCTAGTACCCTGTGACTGCTGGTCCTCGGTCAAGACAGGATAAAATGCGCCTACCTGATGATACGTCTGGAATATCATACAGACAGCACAGTGAGGGGCCTGCTGGGCCAGGCTCTCGTTGAATTCCTTTTCAGCCTCAAAGTTCGGGGGTCGGTTCTGCCACAGCTGGCTCAGGGGCTTGGCCCAGGCCTCTGTCTCCTCAGCCTCCTCCTCAGGGGTCAACTGCTCAGAGGTCTCTAGGAGAAGAAACAAGAATGTAAGTAAGCACCAAGCATGCACACACGTGGCTCTGCCTTGAGAGCAGGAGCACTCAGCAAGGAATCCCAGTCCAAACCAATTCCTAGGAGCAATAAAGGCTACAGGCAGAAGTGACGGGTGATAAGACTCCTTCAACACTGACATGCTGTCGCTGGGAGTCCTGCCTTACTCCTCTCTCTGTGGAGACTGATTCACAGTCTCTACTCTTCCTCTTACATGGGAACTCAGCCTATTCTGCTCCCCTCAGAGCTGCCACATTCAACCTTCTGCCTTCTCCAAAGGCAGCAAAACGAAGCACTATCTTGGCAGAAACCGTATTTTCTGCCTTCAAACTGTCAGCATGAGAATGCGTGGTGGTGCACACCTGAAATCCCAGCACTTAGAAGGCTGAAACAGTAGGATTGTTGGGGTTTTGAGGGCAGCCTAGGCTACAAAGTGAGTGAACGCCAGCCTGAACTACATAGTGAAACCCTATCTCAAAAAAATTTAAAAAGTCAGCATGTTAAACCTTTCCCTTTTATGGATTTTCTTTAGATGCACTGAAGGGAAATGGGAAAGAAAAATAACAGGGAATTATCAAAGCTTAAAAGTTGTTAAAGCAGGGTCTTCCATTAGGACTTTCCAAGTGCTCCCTCTGGAAAGACCAGTAAGACACCTGCCTCTTTCAAACAGGCCTCCCCATCCCTCCAGGCTATGTCTCAGAGCAGGGCAGAGTCACATGGCCACAATGAATCTTTGTTTCCAGCCATAAAATGCAATGTGGAATGCTGTCCAGAAACCAAATCCATCCCACTCAGGGCGCTAAGAATTTTTTCACATTTTTAAACAACTGGGGAAAACAGAAAAAAGTGATGGCCTCAGGAATCACTAAGGATTATGAAGCCCAAAACATTAATTTTCGGTCAGTCACAGGCCCCCCCTCCCCCATCATCATGATGGACACAGCCCTTAGCTTCACTAGCCTAGAGGGGACACACTCAGCAGATGTCACCACAGACTGGGGAAGAAAAGAACAAATTGCTGAATGGAAAACAACCAAACTGGTTCACAAAATAAGATGTAAAGTGAAAAACGTGCACAGCCTCCCAACTCCCAGTACACTTAAAGTGAAGGAGCAAGACAGACCCAGAAGCCGGGCGTGGTGGCGCATGCCTTTAATCCCAGCACTCAGGAGGCTAAGGTTAAGTTTGAGGCCGGCTTGGGCTACAACATGAGCTACAACATGAGCGCAAGGGTGGCCTGAAGTACATAGTGCGACCCTGTCTCAAAAAAACTAGGGCTGGGAGTTTGGTGCAGCAGCTTAAGCACCTGCCTGGTAGGCGCGAGGTTGTGAGTTCAATCCCCAGTGCCACAAAAAAAAAAAAAAAAAAAAAAGAGAAAGAAAATAAAAAGAAACAAAGCAACTGATGTCACAGTGCTTCTCTAGATGCTCCTGTAGGGAAGGGGGAGCATTTAGAAAGCACAACTGCCACACACTTCCTGGTTAGATGTGGCCTAAGCATGCAATACAGGAAACTCCTCTGGCCACCCTACCACAGCTATCTCAAGGGGTCACTGCTTGCGACACTGCACAGGCACCAGCAATCCCCTGACATAATGACCCCTCCAATGATCTCATTTCTCTCCAGACAAAAGCACTTTCCAAGTGGCCCCTGAGGACTTTGCCAAGCAGTCCGAGGAACACTCAAGTGGACATATTTGTCCTAAGTGCCTATATTTGTTCATTTGTGTCAACTCTAGCTCAGCACAAACTGTTTTCTACACTGCCCACACAGTCATGTTTAATCTAAAGCGATGGGGCAGCTGCCATTGTGTGCGGCTTCAGTGAAAGTCACTGGAGCGTAAGGAGGCCAACACAGAGCAGTAAAATCAATCCCCAAAAGCCCCATTATTCAGATCCAGTCAAGAACCATGGTGCCCAAAACCCAATCAGAGATTTGTTTCTTTATCTTGGGGCACGCAAGAGTCACTGAGCTAGGACACAAGAAACAGAAACAGGCTCATAATCACAACTAAAATTTAACACACTGACATGCATTCTACTCACAAAGTCAAAAGTGGACAGAACCATTCCGCATGTGAATACTGGATGATGAAGCAAAACATGCACTGCATTAAACTCTGTATGTAGAACTTCACAGAACCATGCAATGAAACCACGTACATTTCACTACAAGTGCTATGTCTCAAGTGAAAATATTTTTCTGGTTTTTTTTTTTTTTTTGCGGCACCGGGGATTGAACTCACAGCCTCACGCCTGCCAGGGCGGGCACTTAAGCCACTGAGCCAAACTCCCGGCCCTGGTTTTTTGAGGCAGGGTCGCATTATGTAGCTCAGGCCAGCCTTGCGCTCACGTTGTAGCCCAAGCTGGCCTCGAACTCACAACACTCCACCTACCTCAGCCTCCCGAGTGCTGGGATTAAAGGCGTGCGCCACCACGCCCGGCTTTTCTGTTTAAAGAAGCAGGGTAGAGTGCTCTACACTCAAAACCCTAAAGAAGCCTAACTTCAAAATACAATGTGTGGCCACACACCTGTAATCCCAGCACTTGGGAGGCTGAGGCAGGAGGATCACTGCAAGTTTGAGGCCAGCCTGGGCTACAAAGTGAGCCCAAAGCCAGCCTAAACTGCAGAATGAGTTCCTGTCTCAAAAAGACCCAAGGGGGGAAAAAAAAAAAAAAAAAAAAAAAAA
>RJWM01002150.1:0-24442 GCA_004363535.1 Dasyprocta punctata | reverse complement strand
CTCACTCAGGAGAGGCAGAAGAATCCTTCGAGATCAAGGTCAGCCCGGGCTACATAGTAAGATCCTGTCTCAAAAAAGCCCAAACAAAGGGCAACCCATTCCGGATCCCTCAGAAGTTATTCCTATTCCCCACTGTTTTTCTCCAATAAATTTCCTTTCTCTCTCTTTCTCTCTCTCTCTCTCTGTATGTATGTATGTATGTATATATATATACATATATATTTTGGAGCTACTGCTTCTTAGGTGTGATAATGACATCCTGTTTACTTGACAATACTCCTTAGGAGATTACTACTAGTGTATTAAAGTGAAGCAACCTGATAAGTACAACTAACTTACTTTTTCTTTCCTTTTCTAATTCAGGCTGGCCTTGAACTCATGACAATCCTCCTGCCTCATCCTCCGAAGTGCTGGGATTAGAGGAATGCATTTTTTTTGTGGCACCAGGGATCGAACTCACAGCCTTGCACCTGCCAGGGCAGGCGCTTAAGCCACTGAGCCGAACTCCCGGCCCTAGTTTTTTGAGGCAGGGTCGCACTATGTAGCTCAGACCGGTTTTGCACTTGCATTGTAGCCCAAGCCGGCCTCAAACTCACAACGCTCCTCCTACCTCAGCCTCCCAAGTGCTGGGATTAAAGGCATGCCCCACCACACCCGGCTTAAGACAATACTTTATTTTTTTTTTTTTTAAGACAATACTTTAAATGTTACACAGTGCGCATCCTATTTGAAGGATACATGTACAGGTAACATTTTTGGGTTTTCAAATTTTCTACAATGTCTCTCTGAAGTGATAACAACACACTGTATGAGGCTCTGGAAAAAATGAAATCAGAAATAAACTCTCAAATGACTACAGAGATTACCAAAATACCATGCTTAGCGATCTTAAAGCAGACACAAACAAAAAAAAAAATAGACGAGCTTAAGCAAGTTACGGAAGCGCAGCATAGGAAACAAATGGAATCCATAAAGCAGACTTAAGCAGATATATAGGAGAATAAAAACTCCACTGAAAGTATTCGAAGCAGATTAGGCCAATGTGAGGACAGGATCTCATATATTGAAGACACGCTTGCGGTTAGCGACCAGAAAAAGAAAGATTTCTCAAAACTAGCAAGGGACCATGAGAAATCAATCCAGCAGCTGCTTGATGAGACAAAGAAGAATAATTTAAGATTATCTGGAGTCAATAAACCAGCAGGAGATAACATAAATGACATTAAAAATATGTTCACAGACATCATGACAGAAAACTTTCCTGGTAGAGAAGAATTTGAAATAGAAATAAGTGAGGCACATAGGACTTCATTTAGCAGTGACCAAAAAAAAAAAAAAAAAAGTCTACATCAAGGCATATCATAGTCAAGATTCCAGAAATTCAACACAAGAACAGAATCTTAAAAGCTGTTAGGGAAAAGAAACAAATCACCTGTAAAGGAAAGCCCATCAGAATAACAGCTGACTTCTCAGCACAAACTCTCCCGTCAAAAAGAGCTTGGAGTGAAGTTCTAAAGGAAAACAACTTTCAACCCAGATTGATGTATCCCACAAAACTGACAGAGAAATAAGATACTTCTATGACAAAGAACATCTTAGGAAATCTATGAGCACCAAACCAGCACTCCAAATTGTTCTGAAGGGCATTCTAGAAAGAGATAATAAGGAAAGCTCCATGAACCCCAACAGAAGGAATCCACCAGGGAAGGCAAACAATTAGAGGGAAGGAAAAAAAGTGGGGGAGCCAACAACAGGAAAATAAAATGACAAGGATAAGTCAATACATATCAGTTTTAACCATCAACGTTAATGATCTCAATTCACCAATCAAAAGACAGACTGACAGAATGGGTCAAGAAGCAAGATCCACTTTAATCCCAGCACTCCGGAGGCTGAGGTAGGTGGAGCATTGTGAGTTCAAGGCTGCCTTGGGCTACAACGTGAGCACAAGGCCAGCCTGAACTACATAGTGTGACCCTGTCTCTAAAAACTTGGGCCGGGAGTTTGGCTCAGTGACTTAAGCACCTGCCTGGCAGGCACAAGGTTTCGAGTTTGATCCCCAGTATCAAAAAAGAAAGAAAGACAGACAGACAGACAGAAAGAAATTCATAGACTGAAGTCAAAGGATGGAAAACAATACTCCATGCAACAGGGATCCAGAAAAAAGCAGGGGTAGTTATTCTATTTGCAGACAAAGTGAATTTCAACTCAAAACTGATTAAGAGGGGGCCAGGGATTTAGCTCAGAGGCATTAAGCGCCTGCCTGGCAGGCACGAGGTTGTGAGTTCAATCCCCGCACCAAAAAAAAAAAAAGGACTGATTAAGAGACATACAAAAGGTCACTACATCCTTGTAAAGGGAACAATCAGAGCAAGAAATAACAATCATAAATATATATGCAACAAATATCAGTGCACTCAGCTATATAAAACAATTACTAATGGACATGAAAAATCAAATAAGCCCTAATACAACTGTATTGGAAGACCTCAAATACCCCACTGTTACAAAAAGACAAATCAACTAGATAAAAAACATCAATAATGAAATATTAGAACTAAATCAAACTGTTGAGCAAATGGTCTTAGTAGATGTCTACAGTGTTCCATCCACAACATCAGAATACACATTCTTCTCAGTTGCACATGGGACAGTCTCCAAAATAGACCACATACTGGCTTATAGAACATACTTAGGTAAATACAAAAGAATTGAAATTATCCCATGCATACTATCAGACCACAGTGCAATGAAACTGGAAATCCATGCCAAAGGAAACCACAAGAACCTCATCAACACATGGAAATTAAATAGCACCCTACTGAACAACTATTGGGTCACAGATAAAATTAAAGAAGAAATTAGACAGTTTTTACAGTTGAACAATAATGACTATACCACAGACCAGAACTTATGGGCTACAAGGAAAGCAGTTTTAAGACGGAAATTTATAGCGGTAAATACCCGTATTGGGAAAACAAAGTGCACATAAACAACTTAATGTTGAACCTCAAACTTCTAGAAAAAGAAGAACAGGTTAAACCAAAAGCTCATACAAGGGAGGAAATTATAAAGATCACAGCAGAAATTAACACACTGCAAACAAAAAACAATACAAAGAATCAATGAATTGTACAGTTGGTTCTTTGAAAGATTAAATAAAATTGACAAACCCTTAGCCAATCTAATCAAAAAAAAGGACAGAAAAGAGTCAAATCCACGCAATTAGGAATGAAAAGGGCGAATCACAACAAACCCTCCAAAAATCCAGAAAATTATCTACACTGACTTTGAAAACTTGTATTCTAGTAAGATGGAAAATACAAAAGAAATGGACAGATTCCTAGATACATATGAATTACCAAAGCTAAATCAAGATGATCTAAAAATCCTAAATAATCCAATATCAATAAATGAAATCGAAGGTGCAATTAAAAAACCTATCAACAAAGAAAAGCCCAGGCCCTGATGGATTCACTACTGAATTCTACAAGAAATTTAGTGAAGACCTAACACCACTACTTCTCAAACTCTTTAATGAAATTGAAAGGGAAGCAATACTCTCAAATTCATTCCTGGAAGCAAGCATTACTCTGATTCCAAAATCAGAGAAGGATCAACTCAGAAAGAGAATTACAGGCCCATCTCCCTAATGAACTTTGATGCAAAAATCCTCACTTAAGATACTGGCAAACAGACTGCAGCAAAAAGACTATACACCATGATCAAGTGGGATTCATCCCAGGGATGCAGGGATAGTTCAACGTACATAAATTCATAAATTAATACACCATATTAACAGAACCATGGATAAAAATCATATGATCATCTCAATAGATGCAGAAAAAGCTTTTGACAAAATCTAGCACCCGTTCATGATACAAACGCTACAGAAAATTGGAATAGATGGTCTTTACTCTCAATCTGATAAAGGCCATTTATGACAAACCAACAGTCAATGTCATACTAAATGGACAAAAACTGAAAGCTTTCATTCTAAAATCAGGAATAAGACAAGGATGTCCAGTCTCCGTTTTTTTGTTTGTTTGTTTGTTTTATTTTGTTTATTTTGGTGGCACCAGGGATAAAACTCACAACCTCGCGCCTGCCAGGCAGGCGCTTAAGCCACTGAACCAAACTCCCGGCCTGAGTTTTTTGAGACAGGGTGGCTCTATGTAGCTCAGGCCAGCCTTGCGCTCACGTTGTAGCCCAAACTAGCCTCGAACTCACAACACTCCTCCTATCTCAGCCTCTCGAGTGCTGGGATTAAAGGCATGCGCCACCACACCCAGCTCTTGAGCTCACTTTGTAGCCCAGGCTGGTCTCGAACTCACAATGATCCTCCTGCCTCAGCCTCCCAAATGATGGGATTATAGGCGTGTGCCACCACACCCGGCTTTCTCCGCTCTTATTCAACATAGTCCTGGAAACTTTAGCTGCAGTAATTAGATAAGAGAAAGAAATAAAAGAATAAAGATAGGAAAAGAAGAAGCTAAACTGTCAAGCTAAACTGTCATTATTTGCAGATGACATTATACTCTACTTAAAAGACCCCAAAAACTCCACCAAAAGACTACTAGATTTAACAAGCAAAGTCAATGCCAGGTGTGGGGGTGCACAACTTTAATCCCAGCACTCAGGGGGCTGAGGCAGGAGGATTGTTGTGAGTTCGAGACCTACCTGGGCTACAAAGTGAGTTCAAGGCCAGCCTGAACTGCATAATGAAATCATCTCAAAAAATAGGGCTGGGAATTTAGCTCAGTGGCGTAAGCGCCTGCCTGGCAGGCGCAAGGTTATGAGTTTAATCCCCGGTACCAAAACAAAAGGAATATATAAAAAACTCCCAAAAAAAAAAGTCAATCCTCCCAGATTTAAAGACCCAATCCAAAAATGGGTATCTGAGATGAATACACACTTCTCAGATGAAGAAACACAAACAGCAAATAAATATGTGCAAAAATGTTCAACATCACCGGTCATTTGAGAGATGCAAATTAAAACAACACTGAGATTTTACCTCACCCTAGAAACAATGGCTAGTATTAAGAAATCAACCAATAACAAATGCTAGAGAGGTTGTGGGGAAAAAGGAACCCTTCTCCACTGTTCGTGGGAATGCAAACTGGTGAAACCACTGTGGAAATCAATGTGGAGATTCCTCAAAAGACTAGGTTTGGAGGTTCCCATTCAACCCAGCTATTCCCCTTCTGGGTATCTTCCCAAAAGAATTATAAACACCACACCACATTGATATATGTGCACCCCTATCTGCAACTGCATAGTTTATAATAGCCAGATCTTGGAAACAATCTAAATGCCCATCAAGCGAGGCATGGTGGCACACGCCTTTAATCCCAGCACTCGGGAGGCTAAGGTAGGTGGGGCATTGTGAGTTTAAGGCCTGCTTGGGCTACAACGCAAGCACAAGGCTGGCCTGAGCTATACAGTGCGACCCTGCCTCAAAAAACTAGGGCCAGGAGCCGGGCGTGGTGGCGCACGCCTTTAATCCCAGCACTCGGGAGGCTGAGGTAGGTGGAGCGTTGTGAGTTTGAGGCCCGCTTGGGCTACAACGCGAGCGCAAGGCTGGCCTGAGCTACATAGTGTGACCCTGCCTCAAAAAACCAGGGCTGGGAGTTTGGCTCAGTGGCTTAAGCGCCTGCCCTGGCAGGCGTGAGGCTATGAGTTCGATCCCCAGTGCCGAAAAAAAAAAAAAAAAAACTAGGGCCAGGAATTTGGCTCAGTGGCTTAAGTGCCTGCCTGGCAGGTGCGAGGTTGTGAGTTCAAACCCCGGTCCCTAAAAAAATAAAATAAAATAAATAAAAATAAAAAATACATAAAAATAAATGCCCATCAAATGAGGAATGAATAAAAAAGATGTAGTATTTTTATACAATGGAGTACTACTTAGCCAAAAGGAATGATAAACTGGACACTAACACGTAAATGGATGCACCTTGAGAACAAACTCTTTACTGAAATAAATAAGACACACGTGTAAACATAGTATTGCTTCACTAGTGTGACAAGTTTAAAGAAAAAACATGTATATGTGTATGCATATGCATATAAGAAGTGAAGATAGTTATACTACTGATTTCTCAGAGTTCACTGATGAGAAAGATTTGTCGTAGTATTGTTCAGACGATTGAAGGCAGGTATCTTGTGCTCTGGGTAAATGATCTGGGCATGACTATGCACAATGTATGTACCATTGTTGCCCCCTGATTGACGTGTTTTGAAATTTTGTTGTAGTTTTTTTCTTCTTTTTATCTGCTTCTTTTGTGTGGGTTTTTTTTTTTTTTTTTTTTTTGGTACCAGGGATCAAACTCACAACCTCGTACCTGCCAGGCAGGCGCTTAAGCCACTGAGCCGAACTCTCGACCCTTTATCTTTGAATAAAATGGATTTGAAAAAAAAATTTTTTTTCTACAATCTGCGTTACACAAAGCATTAAGGGGAGAGGATCATGCAACTAAACTGAAGCTCCAGCTGGGCTGGTATGCAAACTCAGGTGACTTCCTAGTTACACAAACCAGGGAGTCTATCAACATAACCTTACTGACGACTCTCACAGATCCACAGCCAGTCACCAAGTCCAGCTGACTCTGTGTGTGTGTGTGTGTGTGTGTGTGTGTGTGTGTGTGTGTGTAAACGTCTGGCACTGGGGACCTTCATACTGATCTACATTCCTTTGCCCATATAAAAAAAAAAATTTTGTTGTTTTTTTTTTAAATTTTGAGACAGGAGGGCCAGGAGTTTGGCTCAGTGGCTTAAGCACCCGTTTGGCTGCCAAAAAAAAAAAAAAAAAAAAAGAATTTAAAAAAAAAAATAAATTTTGAGACAGGATCTCACTAAGTTGCCCAGGCTGGGCTTGAACTTGCAATCCACGTGCTACAGCCTCCCACAGTGCTGGCATTCCAGACTGGCCTTAAATTCCTGCTTCAGCCTCCTGTGTGCTAGAATTATAGGCCATGCATGTCATGCCTAGCTCAATTACATTATTTCAAAAAGACATAAAATGCCCAGCTCAAATTCAGCTAGCTGTCTCTGCACAACATTCCCTTCTGTTATTCCTACCAATGCCCTCCTATAGAGATCACCATATCTCAGAGAGACCATCATGAAAGCCCATATGGCCTTTTCAAAGCATCCTCTGGGCGCCATCACTAGGAGCAATCTTTCAAATGTCAATCTGACCACATCACTTCTCTACTTAAAATACTTCAGTGGCTCCTGAGTCTTCACGTATACACACTCCTGTTTCTCTTCGCCGTGGTGACTCATGGTGCCCCTCTGCCTGCACTAGCACTTCTTCTTTCTTTAGGTCTGCCTGTCAGCTTGTGTCACTACCCTGTGAGGACCTTGGAGGCCCATCAGCTTGTATCACTACCCTGTGAAGACCTTAGTTTTGCATTCACAAACTCAGCATGGGTCTTGACATTGCTGACAGAACTTGTTATCCTGAAAAATCAGTCTTGGGCCTCAAGAAAGGAAAGAACCTGCATGCAACTATCCCACAGCAGGTACATTCCACGATACTCAAGCTAATAATGAAATCTGATGAGCAAGTGAGATACAAAAGGAAATCCTGTCCTCTATATGGAGTATCGAGGACAGCTAAGCCACAGGGCCACTCTTAACCCTGTTTGGCCTTGTTATGTCCGATAAGCCCCTGGATGGTGACTGCTTTCTTCTGTGTGCTGAGAGGAGACACCACTTACCATCGTCACTGATGCACTCCTGCAACACAAGCGGGTGATGCCGCGGGAGTTTGCTTAAGGGCTGACGGCGACCCTTGGACTTCTTATTCTCCTCCAGGGAAAACATGTATTCATCTGCAACCTGGGCAGAGCAGAGGACATCAAATTGAGTTCAACTTGGCACACAAGAAAGGTCAGTGTTACAGTAAAAACCCAGGGAGACAGAGTCACAGAGAAACGAAACCAAACACAAAAACACCTGCCTTCAAAAAAGCCGTATGACAGTATCATGCAAACTAGTCTAGACTATACCAGGCTACCTTTACATTTCTGTATCTAAGTATGGGTTCTGGCTTTCTGGAACAGCCTGAAACAAATACACCAAAAATAACCCTGCTCCAGCTCTAAAGGAAAGCCACAGGTCTTCCCTCTTAAGCTCATTGCCATGAGACACACTGAGAGACCCCAAGGAGCCCAGCTGTCCCTTGCTTGGACCAGGTAATAACAACTGAAACAATGTGTCAAACAGCAGGGCCATCCAGGGACAAAATCTGGAAACCTCCACAGGGGAGAGGGGTACCTCAACCATTACAAGAAAAACAGCCCAATTTCTCTCTCCTTACACACGGATCAGCTCTCGTGGATCCTGTTTGTTTCTCAGTGGGTCAGGGCAAGACATCAAGCAGGAGAGTGTATCTAAAACCCTGGCCTACCTGCAATGGGGAGGCTGACTTAACACTGCATTTACATAACGCCAAAGCAAATGTAATTAGGTTTAAGACGTACAGGATTGCTCAGTGATACTACATAAGAGTTTCTTTTTAATCAACATACTTATTAAAACTTGGTTGTACTGACATTAGGATACACAGGGTTGGTAAAACCCATTAAGTGAGGAAATGAGGCCTGGAAGGAGGCCACTTTGCAACGGTGACAAAAATTAATGCCTCAGAGTGTTAGAAAGAAGAGATGGCACTGCAGTACTTCAGAGAAGGTTCCTGAGCCCAAAGACTCCCATGTGTGACTGAACAGTACCCAGGGCTTTAGGCCCCCACTGGAGAGTTCAAGACAATAAAAACTGCGCTAGCCAGGGATTTAGCTCAGTGGCATAAGTGTCTGCCTGGCAAGTGCAAGGTTGCGAGTTTGATCCCAGTGCCAAAATAAACAAATAAATAAACAAACAATAAAAACTGTGCTAAGCCACTCAGACTCAACAGAGCCTGCACGTGCATATAAATGCTTTACCCGAAAAATTAAAAATAAGTAAATAAGTAAGTAAACTTTACTAACAGGTTTCTGTGCCCACTTGCCAATCCATTTAACAAATGTTGACTGCGCACCTATGGTGTGCGAAGGGCTGCTCAGGCAAGGCATTAGGAAATGACTGACAGGATGTGACCTGGGTTCACACAAGCCAAGTGATGCCACAAGAGCGTAGGAACAAAATGAAGTGAAGCGTTAGGAACCTGCTACTACTCATGGCCACGAAGACGTTTACAACCGGAGACTCCCAATGAGACCTGCAGTACATGCGCTGTCTAAAGTGCCCGTTTTCAAACCTATGTCAGGAGCTCGGGATACAGCTCAACAGCAGAGCACTTGCCTAACATGCAGGAGGACCCTAGGTTTGATCCCCTGCCATGGCAAAAACAAACAAAAACTGTACATCAGGGAGGTCCCCCAGGAACTTCCCCGGAGTGAACACAAAAGGCTCTGGGCACCACCTCCTCTCCAACCAGAAGAGCTTTGCTATTTCTATTCTTCAAACAAGTAAGATTTCACTTAAAGGGTTCTATGGCTAGAAGAAACCAGAAACCCTTATTCACCAATGTTTTTGTTTGGGGGGTTTTTGGTGATGGTGGAGATTGAGTTTAGAATCCCACACATGCCAGACACATGCTCTACCACTGAGCTACACCTCAGCTGTTTTCTATTTTGTCCAGGCTAGCCTGGAACCAGCCTCAAACCTCCTGCCCCAGCTTCGCAAGTAGCTTGGACATGTTCCTATCAAATATTTCTGATAGTGTTAACATGTTAATGAATTAAGAAGCATATACCCCAACTTATATAAGCCAGCAAAGCACATTTATATATTCTTTACACCCACTGGCTGGTTGACTTTCTTTTGTTAACTGAGACAATGGCTCCTGGTTAGTAGTGTGGTTCCCATCTGTGATTAACCGAGACATCTTGATTTGGTCAGATGTAAAATTCAAATAATTCGACAAAATAAAACCAAAGATAGATGTCACCTGGGCCCAGAGTCCACTAACAACCTCTCTATGTTGAGCTCAGTGTGGTGGTGCACTCCTGTAACCCTAGCACTTGGGAGGCTGAGGCAGGAGGATTGTCACAAATTTGCAGCCAGCCTGTGCTACAAAGTGCAAAATTAAAAACTGTGAGAGTGAATGAGATTATCCATGGGAGGTGAACTGACTGAATACCAGGCCTTTCAGGGACAGAAGGACAAAGAGAAGAGAGAAAAAAGGACAATTTCAAAGAAGGAAAGACAGGGCTGGGGATTTAGCTCAGTGGCATAAGTACCTGCCTGACAAGTGTGAGGTTGTGTTTGATCCCTGGTACCAAAAAGGAAAAAAAAAAAAAAAACACAAAGAGGGAAAGACTCACAGGACCAGAAAAGTAAGCACAGAGGTGACCAAAGAACTCAGCAACTACAGCCGGGCGTGGTGGCGCACGCCTTTAATTCCAGCACTCGGGAGGCTGAGGTAGATGGAGCGTTGTGAGTGCCAGGCCAGCTTGGGCTACAACGCGAGCGTAAGGCTGGCCTGAGCTACACAGTGCAACCCTGCCTCAAAAAACTAGGGCTGGGAGTTTGGCTTGGTGGCTTAAGCACCTGTCTGGCAGGTGTGAGGCTGTGAGCTCCATCCCCAGTGCCGCCAAAAAAAAAAAAAAAAAAAAAAAAAAGAACTCAGCAACTGGGGTGTCAGGATTTTACAGACTAGTTCCAGCAGGTAAGACAGAACAGAGTTAAGGAGGGAATACATCACAGGGTCTATTGAGATGATCAAGGGAAGGAATGAGATCATGGTTTAAGGAAGAAATGTATTCCTGAGCTGTATATTATGACAGTAATAATGAGTATGGTTTTATAGGAAAAAGAAAGACACTTTAAAAAGAAGGTACATTAGGATATATGGTAGACAGAGATGTCCACATTCTAATCCCTGGTGATATATTATGTGTTTTTTTGGTACCAGGGATCAAACTCACAACTTCGCACTTGCCAGGCAGGCACTTCCACCACTGAGCTAAATCCCCGACGGAATACATTATGTTAATACGACAACGGAGAATTAAGTTTGCTAATCAGATGACCTTAAAATATAGGGATTATCCAGGATTATCCAGGCAGGTCCAGCATAATAGTAATGGTACATAGTAACAGAAATCAGTCTGAGTGACACAGATGACTCGCTAGACAGCGAGTAGCCTTTGAAGATAGGAGAGCCCATCAGTCAAGGAATTAGGGAAGCTGAGAAGCTATAAAGGGCAAAGAATAGATTCCCCCTCCTCCTACAGACCACAAGAAGGTACAGGGCCCGGTGGGAGCATTAATTTTAACAGGAGACCCATGGTGGACTTGGAAGCCCAAGAACTATAAAGTAATAAATATGTGTTGTTTGAAGCCTTAAGTTCATGGTAACTTGTTATAGCAGCAATAGAAAGCTAATGCAGTATAGGAGGGTAGACAGAACATTTTACAGATCTAGGTATTGGAAGAACAACAGACTGCAGCTTTGGGAAAGGACTAGGCCTTCACACATCTGCTTGTTCAAACTGCCTCCCATCTACCCAGCTTATGGACCCAGGGCACTGTCCTTGGTCCCCTCAAAGCACACTGACAGATGAGACATAAACTCTAACTTCAAGGAAAGTGTGGCCCAGCCAGAGAGAAACCAGGTGTCCCAGTGTAAAGCCAGTGCTCTGACCACCACCATCCTGCTGCCTCTGACCCAAATTGCTTATATCTATTCTAAATATTTCTTCTGGGATGACATCTTCACTCTCCGTGGAATGGGTCCCAAACTCTAAATTCCCTCAGTACATAACAGGAAGCGCTGGTTCAAATCCTTGTTCAACCGCCTAGCTGTGTGAGCCTGGGTCACTGTGGCAACACCACAGTAAGCAGGGCTCAGGAGCCTGCCCCCAAGGCTCCTTGTGCAGATAGGATCGGGGAGGTGCAGGTTATCTCAGGGCCCATCCTGAGGGATAGCTGGAGCTCACAGCTCCAGAATTCCCAGTTCCCTCTTCCAACATCTAGTACCCAGTGTCAAGGTCCATGTCCCCGATGAGGCTTGTTCTGTACGGAGAACAACTGCTCTCTAGCCTTGTTTTAGAAACTCAATTCTCCAAAGCAACTCAAGCTATCAAAAACTTCAGCAGCAGCAGATACAACTGCTGTGGCTCATTCTACAGATGAAATCTCTACAGGTTTGATGCTTTAGCAGTATATCACCAGGATTTTTTCACCAAAACTGCAGCTGAGCAGACTGCCTTAAAAAGAGCCCTTGCCATAGATAGTAGCATATGTACTGAACACCAAGTAGCCCAGTTACAGTCTGGGGATCCTACGGTGATGGGAAGAGGGACACACACACACAAGGGTGTTTTCAGGAGCCCAGCTGCTTATAAATAAAGACGAACTACTATCAGATCCCACCAGCGAGGGGTCAAAGTTGTCCCACTTCCGTCCCCATGCCTGTCAGTCCCCCACTCTACCTTACCAGTCTGGGACTTAGCTTCTTACTAAAACAAACCTGGCCTTCCAGACACATTTCACAATTACAGAGTATTCATGGGCCAAGCCCTGGGGCTCATGCTGATGCCAAGAAAGGAGAATGAATATGGCACAGAGTCTGGCTTCTAGAGTTTCTCTTCTTCACAAGCCTACAAACACTTGCACTATACACACCTACACTAAGAAGCAAAATACTGCAGGGCCTTGAAAGAAAAATAGAGCCAGGCATAAAACAATGAAGAGCAGTAGTGTGGCTTCCTCCAAGGACTAGGTCACACAGAGCTATCGGTATCTGACCATCAGGAGACCAGCAGAGTCAATCCCTGTGTCTCTTCCCACTTCAAAACTAGACACATCCTGGTGAAGGTCACACAACGGCGTAAAAACACTGCCACTGAAAATGGCTAAAACAATCCATTTTATACCATGCAAGTGGAGATGGAGCGCAGTGGAAAAGGACTTTCCTAGCATGTGCAAGGCCCTGGGATCAGTCCCCAGGATCATCAATAGCAACCCAAAAAATAATAATAATAATAAAATAAAAAACCTTATCTGCAGCTCTCCCCTCCTGTTCTATCCCTCTTCCTGGCTGGGATCCTACTCCCTCTCACCACCTCCTTAGAGGCCCAGGACCCAATCACTCCCCTCCCATTATCTTCAACTCTCCACCTGGCACAACCAACTTTTAATATGAGGTTCCACTGGCCATAGCTCCCACTGTCTTAAATCATTGTCCTCCCAGGGAAATGCTGGATATACCACTCTCTCTTCAGTCACTCAACTTCTGGCTGCTGCTTCTCATCCTCCTAACCTGGACCATCTACCACCACGAACTCTGTGGACACTGTACTACACCAAACACATGCTCTTGCAAGCACATGGACAGCCTCCTGGTGATTCCCACAACTGCACACTCCTTCTGAGAATCAAGTCTATACTCTGTGGCCTGCCCACCTCACAGGTCGTGAACCACACTTACTTCCTGACCAGCACACAAAGCCCTTCACAGTCACTTTTTTCTTTCCTTTCCCTTTGGTACTAAGGATTAAACCCAGGGTCTCCTGCATGGTAGGCAAGCACTCTACTGACCTACACCTCCAACCTTTCTTATTTTGAGACAGAGTCCTACTTGTGATCCGTCCACTTCAGGCTCCTGAGTAGCAGGGATCAAAGGCATGTAGTAGCACTGTGCCCCACCTCTTTCAGTTTTCTTTCGACATCCACTCTATACGGATCCCAGCCAATAACTTGCTGGCCTGAGACGACCCTCACAATACTCTCACTGGTCAGTATTCAGTCTCCCAGCTCCATGCTGCTTCTTCTAAACTCTCGAGTCCGTTTTGTACCCTCATGCTTGTGACCACTGCCCCACTCAGTCCTCACTACCTCTCTAAAACTGAAGAAACAGTTCCTACTTGGTTTCCTTGTTTTAAATCTTTTTTTCTTCCTTTACTGAAGTAGAAGTATTTAATCACAAAAATAAGCTGCGATCCAGGTGTAGCTCACTAGTTAAAGTGTGTGCTTTGCATCCACAATGCCCTGGATTCAGTCTCTAGCACTAAAAAAAATTAATGAAAATAAATAAAAGTTAATTAGAAAAATGTTCAAACAATGCCAACAACACAGGAAATAAAAATTATAATTCCATCTATTAAACATTTTTAACTTTTCCTCCTTTCTCACTCCAAAAAGCTGTACACTGCTTCCAGAATGAACTCCCAAAACACTAGCACAGCCGGGCGTGGTGGCGCACTCCTTTAATCCCAGCACTCGGGAGGCTGAGGTAGGCGGAGCGTTGAGTTCGAGGCCGGCTTGGGCTACAACGCGGCGCAAGGCCGACCTGAGCTACATAGTGTGACCCTGCCTCAAAAAAACCAGGGCGGGGAGTTTGGCTCAGTGGCTTAAGCGCCTGCCCTGGCAGGCGCAAGGCTCTGAGTTCAATCCCCGGTGCTGCAAAAAAAAAAAAAACAACAACAACAAAAAAAAAAAACACTAGCACAGAGCTTTAAAAGACAGTTTGAACAACTCAACAGTCTGGGAGGAAAAAGAACACTGCCCTAAGAGTGAGGAATATGAAGACAGACATAAACAAACACATGGGATAAGCTTTAACTTCATTCAAATAAAGCAACTGTAACTATATTTTAAGACAATTGAGCAAAACTGATAATGGACTAGATATTATGTTATGTTAAAAAAATGTTAATAATTGTTAGGTGTAATAATAGCATCATAATTAAGAAAATGCCCTTGCTTTTCAAAATACATACTAAAGTAGGGAGAAATGACATGGCATCTAGGCTTTGCTTTAAAGTATTTCTGCAAGCTAAGCACAATGGAGCACACCTTTAATCCCAGCTACTTAGGATGCTGAAGCACGAGGATCACAAATCTGAGGCCTGCCTAGAAAACTTCATGACACCGTGTCTCAAAATAAAAAAATAAAAAAGGACTGGAAAAGAAGCTCAGTGGTAGAGTCCTAGGCTTGATCTCCAGTACTATACACTCAAAACCACAACAGGGAATAAGAACAGAATGAATGAAGCAATCATGGCAAGATCCTGACAACTATTAAAGCCAAGTGAGCCAGGCGTGGTGGCGCACACCTTTAATCCAAGCACTCGGGAGGCTGAGGTAGGTGGAGCATTGTGAGTTTGAGGCCAGCTTGGGCTACAACCTGAGCACAAGGCCGGCCTGAGCTACATAGTGAGACCCTGCCTCAAAAACCCAGGGCTGGGAGTTTGGCTCAGTGGCTTAAACGCCTGCCCTGGCAGGTGCGAGGTTGTAAGTTCAATCCCCGGTGCCGAGAAGAAAAAAAAACAAAAAGTCAAGTGATGAGTATTCACTTAGCATTTTTGTGTTTGCACTTAAAGCAATGTAGCATGAGGTTTCAATTCCCAAATGCAAATGGAGGGAAACCTTTGGCTTCCCCCCAATCCTAAAGTTGAACTGGTTCACACACGTGAGGCAGATCCCCCCCAGTCTAGCACTTGACACCCTCAACTTTGTCACAAGGCTCCTTCCAGTCCTATATGCTGAAAACAAACCAAAACCTTTACAAACCAGATGTGGTGGTGGTGCATGCCTGTAATCCCAGCACTCAGAAAGCTGAGGCAGGAGGATCACCCCAAGTTCAAGGCCAACCTGTACTACATAATGAATTTAAGGTCAGACAGAATTACAGAATGAGACCACATCTCAAACAAGACAAAACAAAAAACACTAAAATCTTTGTAAACCCCTATGTGCTTTAAAATTGGCATGGGCTATCATCAATACTTAAAGCATCTTCCTCCCTCATTCTTGCTCCAATATCATTCTATTCACCTTGCACATTAACCTCAGGCCAAACCAAAATGGTCTGCCTCAGCTGGGCATGGTGGCGCACGCCTTTAGGCCCAGCACTTGGGAGGCCGAGGTAGAAGGTGCGTTGTGAGTTCCAGGCCGGCTTGGGTTACAACGCAAGCGCAAGGCCGGCCTGAGCTACATAGTGCAACCCTGCCTCAAAAAACTAGGGCTGGGAATTTGGCTCAATGGCTGAGGCCGTCTGGCAGGCATGAAGTTGTGAGTCCAATCCCCAGTGCCACAAAAAATAAAAATAAAAATAAAAATACAAAACAAAATGCTCCTTCTCAACAGCCTTCCCAGACTCCTCACCAGCCAAAGGTTAAACTGCCAACTGTTCCACCTGGTGCTACACATCACCCATCAGCAGGGGATGATGACTCCTATCTGTTCACTCTCCTAATTCTCAAGGGACTTCTGAGTTCCCTGGGACACAGTCTTAGCACACAGCACACGGGCAATAAATGATTACAAATGAGAGTAAAGAGGCCAAACAGCTAAGACTTTCTGGGGCACGTTAAACAGTACAAACCAGGCAGCCCATGCTGAGGTGGAGGCACGGCTGGTGATGGAGTGAAGGAGGGCATTTCCATCAGGCTACAGCTGAGAAGTTCACACAGAAAGGAAAAGAAATCAGAAAAGGCTGGGGTGGGGGACCTGAAGAGAAGCCCCCTCTCCCTGCAGATTTCCCCATGAAAGGCCTCCTGGCTTCTCCTCCTACCCCACCAGGTTAAACGTGAAGAGCCCTTTGCAGAAGAGCCCATTCTGGGGTGTCCTCACCACAGGAAAGCTGTGTGGCAAGCACTCTGCCCTACCAGGGGCCCGAGAACACCAAGGACTGCCTAAGACAAGGGAGGCCATCTGTACAACTGAGAGTAAATGAGTACCAGGGCCATTTGGCCACAGGTTAAAAGCCACTTTGTTCAATTATGTTAACTGGTAACAAAGTGACAATCTAAGCTCTCCATGCCCAATTCTTGTACCAATCACTTAAATGGGTTCAAACTAGGAAGGAAAAAAGAAAGGTATTCATTATCAGCTGTTGGCATCCTCTCAAAAAAAATGTTTTAGTCTAATACAATTTATTTAGCAGTAACACGCTGACCAAGTATGATTCCAACCAACTGAAGGAGGTAGCAACAGGACAGGACGCACCGAGGCACCACAGGTCATGGACAAGGCAGCTTTGAGGAAGAACTGTAAGGTGACAGCTCTAAACATAAGGCATGGAGTTTACAAGCAGAAATTTGCTCTCTTGTGGAAAACTTCTATGAAAGGATAGAGAGCAGCAATCAGAGGCAATGAGAAAGAAACATGATGGTTATCAGCTCATTAGCCTGCAACCACTGTGTGGAGGAACATTCACACGTTAGAAAGGACCGTAACAGAAACTTGGCCCGTACGCGCAGACAGAAGTATATGAATATTAAAAACAAGTGGGGAGACAACCAGAAAACACGAACTACTGGAAACACTAGAAATATGCAGATATTTAGTGTGGATACTTCTGTCAGAGTACTATGGCTATCTACGGCTGTCACCGAGTCATCTGTGAAAAAATTCTTTGGACCAACTGCTGGCAAAGAACAAGCTGGAAAACAAAGCATGTCACCAGGTCCTGTCTGACACAACCAAAGTGGCTGGGGGCACTGAAGAGAGAGGGGTCTCTCTGGCTTCCTGGACAGCTGCACCAACTCTTTGCCACAGGCCCACCTCCCCTGCACCAGGTGCCTCTGGGCGGCTGCCTCCACCCGAGTGCCAAGAGACTGTACCTCAGCCAACTCCCGCTCGCTGATACTTCTGGGGGCACTGCCTTTCTTCCTCGTGCACGGCTGTGCCACAGTGACCCTGCCATCGCCTCTGGCATAGCTGTGCACAGTAAGAACTCCCGTTTGCCCTTGAGCTTGGCAGGAGAGGGGCTCACTGGTTTCCGAATCAGAAGAAACAGAATCCCGAGAAGAACTGGAGCCCAGGCTAGAAGATGATTTCTTTTCGGAACCTGAGAAGACCAGGCGTCCAGCTATAGAAGCAGGATTTACAGAAAGATCCAGGGCAGCTGCCTCTTGTTCTTCCTCTTCATCTTCCTCTTCTAGTTTGACGTTCTTAAGCTCTTCAAATTTGACTTCAGTAGAGTCAGGGTAATCTGAAATAATGTACACATTAGGCACAGCCGATTTCCTCTGGTATATGTGAACTTGACAAAGATGGAGTGGGAAAGCACAAAGAATATGGGACAGATGGACGTGAGACCTGGCTTCCAATTCTAGCTCTGTCTTCCAGGGTGTGACCATGGCTCACTCCTCAGTCTCTGGCCTCCAGTTCCTTCCTGTTTGTGAGGATACTACCACTTCTCAACACTCCCAGGTACAACCACTGGGTACAGGACAGGGTAGCACCTCCACGTAGCAAGACTCAGCAAGCAGAGTCCTTCCAGGTCTCCTGCAGGACCTAAGGTCCTAAGCTTGGCACAGACCTAGCTACCCATGCTACAAAGCCTGCTCAACAGCAGCCAGCCTGGGCAGCATCTGACAGCACAGTGCTACCTGGCTGACAGCAGATATACCTTGTGGCACTGTCAGCAGCCACACCACAGCATCAGCAACTCATTTCTTCAAGCCTGACTGAGACTGTGGCAAGCCTCTCCCTAACGAACCTAGTCTCAATGATCACCTAGTGACCACACATTTTCCCCCCACAGTATTAGGCATTGAACCTAGGTGTTCACACTAAGCTACATCTCTAGTCCTTTTTAAATTCTGAGATAAGAGCTCAATGAATCACTACATTGCCCAGACTAGGCTTAAATTTTACTTTCAATTATCTTATCTCGACCTCCCAGAATACTGGTGTTTCAGGTATGAGCCACTATGCCTGGTACTACTCTTTCTCTTAAAATACAAATGTCTCCTCCAGATTTCAAAAAACCAAACTCTTAAAATGGCAGGCCAGGGCCAGGGATATGGCACAGTGGCACAAGTGCCCGAGTGGCAAGCACAAGGTCCTGAGTTCGATTCCTGTTAACAAAAAACGAAAAATAAAACAAACTAACAAACAAAAAAAACCAGGCTATTTTGCAACTGCCCAGACATCTCCTGAAAGTCACCTCAGCAAAGCCCTTCAGCATTTCCCCTGCACTTCAGCAGGCAGGGAGGGAGACAGGCCTCTCCTCCCTGCCTCATATAACCCACACGGTTCCAAGCAAAACATTTCTCACAATCTACTTCTGAGTCTGCTCACATGTGGCTCTCTCTTTGATTATTTCTGTCCCTGCACTTGATGTGGCATTCAAATCAGAAGAGACAAATGTCAGCACTGTGATGACCAGTCAACTCACCTGGGAAGGGGAGGCCATCCTCGACTTGCCGCACAGAGTTGTGGGTGGGCCTCACAGGAGCAAGGGTGGCCTGGCAGTCCGTCATCTCATACTGGCCAGAGCTCAGCTCCTCCTTGAGGAACAGCTCACTCTGACTCACCTCCTGTGGTATTTCCAGACAAACCCGGTGCCTCTTTGTCCCTATACGATGCTTGGCCATGCTGTAGGGGAGAAGGCAAATCTTGTAAGACCCCACATACCAAAACATTCACACAGGTCCACACACAACGCACAGTAAATTGCCAGGTCCTGAGTGGTCTGACTTGACACCCGGGCTGCCTCTTATTGCTGATTCCATCACATGCAAAGTATAAGATTTGCTGTGAAGATTGAAAAAAAGGCACGGAGGGTACCCCATAAATGTCCCTCCTGTCTTTCTAACATGGCCTAGGACAAACTCTTCTCAGAACACAGATCTTCTACCTCAGACTCTGACAACACCAATTTATAATCTCTTTTGTACACAATATATTACTCTTGCACAGCTGAGTCTTGTTCCTGCCACCACTCTCTCCTTTAAAAAAAAAAAAAAAAAAAACACTCTGCACTAGGCAAGGTGGCACACGCCTGTAATCCCAATACTCGGAAGGTAAAGGCAGTAGGACTGCTTTGTAGCCTGGGCTATAAAGTGAGTTCAAGGCCAGCCTGAACTCCATAGTGAAACCTGTCTCAAAAAGACAAGGAAAACTCGGGAGGCTGAGGCAGGAGGATCGTTATGAGTTCAAGACCAGTCTGAGCTACAAAGCGAGTTCAAGGCCAGCCTGAACTGCATAGTGAGACCCTGTCTCAAAAAACAGGGCTGGGGATTTAGCTCAGTGGCATAAGTGCCTGCTTGGCAGACACATGGTTGCGAGTTCAATCCTCGGTACCAAAAAGAAAAAAACAAAAAAAACAAAAAAAACCACTCTGATGTGATAGGAAAAATGGGACTTTCCTGGCATAGGAAGAGTCCTGCCCCTTGCTCCCGCAGACTACAGGTTTACCATCCTCATTCCTGGATAAGAGTTACAAGGAAGCAACAGCACTCACTGGTTCTAAACCAAGAAAACCCCCTCAGCTGGGGCTCCAACGCCCCACTTTGAAACAGCCTCCCTGGAGCTTGTAGGAGCTGTCCCAACCCCTTCACCAACAGCCAGGCCCAAAATGGGCTGCCTGTTACCTTCTCTTAAGGTCTCCCTCCTCTCCATCCTCCGCCCCATCCGTGTCCTCTTCAGGGCACTCCTCTTCATTCCTGGCTCTTGGTGGCAGCTCACTCTCCTTGAGAAACTCAGCGGCTTCCGGGGTAGGCAGAGTGTGGTCGATGACTGCGCTGTCCTTGCCAGCTTTCCAAAGTTTGTACCTTTCTGGCTGGAACTTCCTCACAAACACATCCATGGAGATCTTCACCATATCCTTTCTGCAGGAGCACTGTCACAAACAATCCTCAGGTGAAGGCTACCTCAGCCCATACTGCACCTCCCCCTCCAAGCAGAAAAACTATGATTGGCTGAAAAAGCTGTTTTGATTCAGAGGTCAGGGTACTGTGTAACATCCTTGCATAGCTTTATCACATCAGCAAGCAGCACCAAAGGGCACAGAATGCACAGCACAGGGGCAGGGCCACCTGGCACCAAGGAGATGTGTGGACAACGGTTAGAGACTCAGCTCTGCACTTAGGTCCCTTCATGGTCATCAGCCACCTCAGGGCCACACAAGCAAGGCTATTATTCTGGGTCAAAGGTC
This sequence comes from Dasyprocta punctata, assembly GCA_004363535.1. Lineage (NCBI taxonomy): Eukaryota > Metazoa > Chordata > Mammalia > Rodentia > Dasyproctidae > Dasyprocta > Dasyprocta punctata. The sequence goes on along the minus strand of RJWM01002150.1, from coordinate 3,543 downwards.
CAGCCCCATTGCTTGTCGCAGTTAAAAGTAAAGCCCTAAGAATTTCTCAACAGAGAAATCTCAGAATGCCCATATCAAGAAATCCTGGTATGTGGGTACAGTTTAAAGCCAAATGAACTGAAAAGTAGAACTCACTTTATACTTTACAAAGCAAAACACATTTTAAAAACAATTTTCTTTTGCGGGGGGTGGTTCTGGGAGCAAACCCAAGGCTCTTGCACTGAAGTACATTTCTAGCCCTTTTTTTAGTTTTGAAACAGGGTCTCAATAAACATACCAGGCTGGGGTCAAACTTGTAATCCTCCTGCCTCAGCCTCCCAAAATGATGGGATTACAGGTAGATACCACCATGGTCAGCTCATGCCTAGACACATTTATATTATTTATGAACACAAACTACTCATACTTTATACATTCTAAGTCAATCTGTTTCCAAATTCTAGCAGCTCAAAGAAATGTTTTGATACTAATCAATGTACCCAACAAGCACTTATCCATTAGCAGGCACACTCAAACATGTTTCATGTCCCAGCACTCGTGAGGCTGAGATAGGTGGATTACAAGTCCTGCCTGGGGAACGCAGTGGGATCCCGACTCAGAACAAAAAATAAAAAGGGCTAGGAAGTAGCTGAGGGTGAAGTCTGTAGGTTAAATCACCAATACTGGGGAAAAAAAGAAAAAAGAATTTGTTTAACCAAACAGTCTTAGTTGTGGGGGTTATGGGAAGCTATGAATTGAACTTACCAATACAGCTTGTTTGCCATATTCAATCCATCGACGTGTAGCAAAATTGGTAGATTCCGCACAGTTAAAGCCATGGTTAAAACCAGCATGGTAACCATAAGGGAAAGTGATCATAAACTCTCCAGCTTCTTGAGTCACCTGAACAAGAACAGACTTAAAAGAGCTCCCACACACAAGAGAAATCTACAAAAGAACTTAACTCCTGCGCTCCAGGTCTGTACCACACAGCTGAGCCACCAAGGAAAAGTTCTAAAATCCCGGGGGTTGTGGGATGGGGATATAGCTCAGTGGCATAAGCACCTGCCTGGCAAGTGCGAGGTTGTGAGTTCAACCCCTGGAACCAAAAATCACCAAGGTTTTGCTGTCTTGTATAAAATGCAAAGCTCACACATCACATATACATCACAGCTATAATTAACCGCTCATTCAAATTAACACAGTGCAGGGGACCTGACTCTCCCTCAGCGGCGGGTAGGCACACCATCCACCTTTAGACCAAAGTCTCCCCCTGCAGATCAAAGGGAAAGAGTGATGAACTAGAATAAAGCCCAAAGACCAGAAAGGGTGGTTTCCATGGAACCTAAGGACTTCTGTCCGTAATACCAGCTCACCTTGTCAAAAGGAATGCCATATTTCTTCAGCATTAAAGGGGATATCAGGGTCATCTTATGGCGAAGAAAAGCCTCACAGCTTTGAGCACTTCCTGGGAAAAAGCCTGTTTAAATAAACAAGAGGACAGAGTTAACATGATGCTCTTACACTGACTGTAACTCTAGAGTCACTTCACAACTGTGTATTTCATCTGGATGATAACGAGGACAAATCACCATCCTGATGTCCAAGGAACCTTCTGGCTCAGGGTGAATTCTAATATTTTCCAGTGAACCTCTGGGCTTTCCCAGGTAAAATGTTACCAGGTAATCAAACCCTGGGAACTGAGATCACTCAACGTCCCTATGTTCTTACACAGCTTTGAAACTAGGACTTTCCACAGTCCTGAAATATTGAGACTGTGTCCTCCATCTTTTGTCGGTAACACATTTACAATATAATCTACCATGACTGGCATGAAATAAAACTGTGGATGGACAATTCTGTTACAGTTCACTTTAAAAAAAAAAAAAAAACTAACACTTAAACTCAATTTTTACTTTTAATATCTGAGGTTTTGGCAGAAAACCTACACTTAATACAACTCTTGTATTTTTCTGGCCAAAGACACCCATATTCAAGGGGACTCAGGCGATAGTCAAAGAAGGAAGGACTAAATCCCTTCTGGGAGAGAACGCAGAAAGGCTTGGACTGAAGCGGCTGTGACGGGAGCCATCTGCAGCTGTACTCAGTGCCTCCTGGTGGCCTACGAAAGGCCACACCAACCACAGAGAATGGGTATTTTGGGGCCAGGAACACGGCTCCTTGGTGGGTCCTACGGAACATGTGGAGGAAAAAATTGTACCTTTGGCAAGGCGCTCCAACCGTTTTCCGTGCTCGGGTGGAACAGAGTACCTGCAATGACACGGGAACAAGAGATGCTGAGAAGGGGACAGGGACAGGAGCTAAGGGGCTTATTACCACATGGCAAGACACCTCGGGGACAACACAGAACATTCTCCAGATTCTCGGCACAAAGAAATGGCAAACGTTTGAGGCAGAGATTACATCACCCACCCTGACCTGAGAACTGCACGTGGCATACACACATTAACGTGTCACACTGAAGCTGGGGGCAGGGGTGCACGCCTGTGAGCCCATCACTCCAGAGTCTGAGGCGGAAGGATCACCGCAAGTACAAGGGCAGCCTGGACGACACAGTGAGTTCAACGCCAGACTAACTACACAGTGAGACCCTATCTCAAAAAAATAAAGTAAGTAAATAAATGAGATAAAACAAAATGTCACACTATACTCATAAAGATGTATGTTTATTTTGGGTCAAATAAAAACAAAAATACACACACACACATATATATATTTGGGTTTTGTTTTTAATATATGTGTCAAAAGCTGGCCTTGAACCCAGTATGCAGCACAGGCTGACTGGAAGCAGAGGCAATCCTCCCGCCTCAGCCTCCCAAGTACTGAGGACATAGGAGTGTGCCACCACTCCCAGTCCTAAAAATGAAAATGTACTTTTTAAAAACACTGTTTAAGGTTCCCAACCATTAGAAAATGGCAGAGTGGTGAATGGCAGAAAAAGAACCTCTCCAAGATTTGGTGTCCAAATGCTAGAATATAGCAACATAAGGAAGAGAAGGAAGTTGAGTCCCCAGGACCAAGCAAGGATCTACAGTAATAATTGAAGCCAATGGGGAGAGTGGAGATATACTTCAACAAAGAAGAGGCAGGGGACAGGCAGTGCTTTCTCCAAGCCCTAACTCACTGTGCAGGAGGGGTGACTCGAACCTGCACACATGGTGACTAATGGCACCATGGTGAGACGCGCCAGTGGAACAAAGCACTCAACCCAGCGGAATGCAGTGGCTGGCAAGTTATTTAGGTTCAGATATCCCTCAGGAGAGAGCAACTGGCCAGTAGCCATCTTGGAGAGGGACCAACTGAGTTAAGAACTCAGAGCAGCTGCGGGATGAACCATCCAGCAACTCCCAGTATCAGATTGAAGCAGAACAAGCTCAATTCATCAGGAAGTCAAGAAGCCAAGTGCAAACTGGCAGGAGGCACACGGACTGTTGCAGGCAGAACAAAATGGGTTCCACCCTCACAGCAAAAAACTAGTTTGAACTTCAGTGGAACTAAAGGTACACGCTTCCTGGGATTATCCACCACACGCACACATACAGA